>BQNB010020639.1:2779-65229 GCA_026074375.1 Tanacetum coccineum | reverse complement strand
ACAAAAGTAATCTGGATAAAGATCTATAGGGGAAACCAGTTGATCCTACACATTACCGTGAGATGATTGATTCCTTAATGTATCTTATAGCCAGCAAACCAGACCTCGTATTTGCAGTGTGCATATGTGCCCAGTATCAGGCAAAGCCTGCCGAAAAGCACCTCCATGCAGTTAAGCGAATCTTTTGATACCTAAAAGGAACCATTGATATGGGTCTTTGGTATTCGAAAGATTCTAGCAATACTCTAACAACACATGCAGATGCAGACCATGCCGGGTGTCAAGATACTAGACAAAGCACATATGGAAGTGCACAATTCTTGGGAGATAAACTTGTTAGTTGGTCGTCCAAAAAGCAAAAGAGCACTGCTATCTCCAGTACAAAGGCGGAATATATTGCTTTATCTGGTGTTGTGCTCAAATCTTATGGATGAGATCATAACTAATAGACTATGGCCTTAAATTCAATAAGATCCCTCTGTACTATGATAACAAGAGTGCAATTGCTTTATGCTGTAATAATGTTCAACACTCAAGATCAAAACACATAGATGTGAGATACCACTTTATTAAGGAGCAAGTAGAGAATGAAGTTGTGGAACTCTTGTCAGAACCGAATATCAACTCGCAAACATCTTCACAAAAGCTTTGCCACGAGAATGATTCAACTTCTTAATCGAAAAGCTAGGAATGAGAAGCATGTCTCCTGAAACACTAAAGAGTCTGACAGAGGAAGAGGACGAGTAATGGTGGTAACTCGTGATATATCCATTGTATTATATGTATATAAGAAAACATAAAAACCCAAAAAAGATTTTTTATTTTATATAAATTTTTCAAAAAAAAATAGAAAATTAAAAAAAAATCAGAAAATACAAAAATATATTCTATCTGACATGTCTTCTGAAAATTGATAATATTTACGGCCTTAGAAATGACATTTACGGCCTTAGAAATGTCATTTAATAATAATACGAGGCTGTAAAAAAAGTTCGAGCAGAAGTTACCAAAGTTTTTAAAACATGTCAATGGCTTGCTATTATTTCAGATAACAATCTGCTCTTCATTTTAAAGGCAAGTATTTCTTCAAAAAGAAAACTTAACCTCTCAACTGAAATTAATTTTCTCGGGCATGGTCTACTTTATGATCATGCAAAGGCTTGTGTTTACTTTGCAACACAACCCGTGCTTTCTATCCAAATAAGTGTACGTGTCAGTGCATTTATTTGTCAAAATAAGAGAAATCTTTTTTTTGGTGTTGATTTTATAAACAAACCAATCATCTCATTATTTCATCTGAAAATGATTTTTCAAGGGATTTGACCACTCAAACAATGTCTACGGCCCTGTAAATAGAAAACGAGACATTATTTAAGGGGGAGAAAATGTCAAATAATATTCTTTAAAAATCATCATGTGATAAAATAAAAAAGGTTTTAAACAATAACAGATTAATATTTAAAAGGGAGTTAATTAAATTTAACTTATTTGAGCTTTATATGTTATGTGTTTATTCCTTTAGGGCCTTAATAACAAAAACAAGTAGCTTAGTCTAGTAGTTAAAACCTTTAGGGACTATTTGTGCCAAAAGTCTAACAAGATTTTGCCTTAGGAATGTTATTAAAGAAAATTGCAAGGAAGTATAAACATTAGGGGACATTTATGTCAAAAACTAAAAGTTTATAAACACAAACACCCCCACCCCGTTTCTTTTTTCATGTCACAAACACTCCAAAACCTTATCCTCCATTGCTAGAACTCGAAATTCCCAAAATCACAACAAATCGTGCGTTTCAAACCTTAAGGTAAACTAAAAATATGTTTCTTACATTCTAAACAACTTCTAATCATAAGGAATTAAACAAATACCCACTAATTTGACCGAAAACCCTAAATCTTGATTTAGGGTTCTTCAAAATTAAAAGTGTTGTTTTTGTTAAATTGATTGGGGGGTTTTGATGTTTAAAAGTTTTAGATTACTTCCTCCGTCCCACTTTTATTGTCCTCATTTGACTTTTTGAAGTCTTTCTTTTTCAACTTTGATCATTAATATTTTTTTTTTGTGTTATATAATACTCTATGAAAATTATACCAATGAAAATATATTTAGAAGTCAATCTATTTATATATTTTGCATCAAGTATTATATAGCACAAACAAAAATATTAAAGATCAAAGTGGCAAAAGAAAGACTTCAAAAAGTTAAATGAGGACAATAAAAGTGGGACGGAGGGAGTACTAGTTTGCAACAGTTTTTGATATGGTTAACGCATGGTTGTGTTCTTGATGATTCTTAGGTAGAAATTATTGGAAAGTTGTGTAGGATGTTTAAATGTTCATGGGTTTATGTTTAAGATGTGTTAGAATATATCCTTGTATGTGTTAGTGTCACACCCCGCCAAGGCGAAATCGCAAGGCATGATCAATAGGCATCATCACAACACAAGGCGTCAAAATAGAGAAATACTAAATGAATTAAAATCCAATATATAAAAGACACAAAGTGTCATGATAACACCTACAACATTTATCATTCAAATTCATATAGTGCAACCAACCAAGACAAAACAAATGAAAAAAGATTCCGTAATGCAAGCCTATGGTCCAACTAATCCCTTTTCCTAACTCTTCACACGTTTTGCTCACCTGAAAATGATGCTTAAAACGTCAACAAAATTTTTGGTGAGAGTTACAGGTTTAAGACTCACTTATGACACCGCAATCAACAAAAACAACATTTATGAACATATATGCATGACTATTCTATCACAACATAAATTTACATTTATCTGGGGTGGATCGTACCCCTCCGTCTCACAATTATCTCTGCGTAAGACTGAATATCTCCGCGCAAGACTGAATATCTTCGCGCAAAACTAACTCACTTGACTAGCTAAGTCTATTCAGGTCTCATACAAGGTCATGTCATCCTCACATAGACATGCCTTACCACAATTAATATCACATAGAAATAGCACAAAACAACCATATATGTCGACACTTAAAACACATATCACGGTTCATAATTCAAAAACAGTTTTGTATCATTTCCTTTGCATCATTTCCATCCCAAAATATAAGTAAAAAGAGGACTGTAAACTCACATCGATGCAAAAGCAAATCCAAACTCTTCAATTAACCTTGCAAATAAACTATACAAAACCAATACAAACATGTTACCATCGAATTAGGATCATCTCGCCCAAGTCGAATATGACAATCACAACGATAGATAATCTATACCCATCTTGATTTAACTCATTTAAATACTCTTTACGACTTGCTAAACCACAAGTTACCTATTAAAAACCTAACATCTTAACTTTTTTGCATTTTATCCCGTTTTTATAGTCAAACAGATACATCCAAATAAAATACTAAAAACACCAATTAGTTCTTCTCCTTTCATTCCATAGCTCCCCAATGATTTGTGAGCGTCTGTTATTTTTAAATAAAAAATAATAGTGAGTTTAACCTTTAGTAAAATTTAAACATCACAAAGTGTCCAGAATTTAACCAGATTCGACCACAAAAAAGTTTATCTTAACAGACCATTTAGAACACTTAGAAAAATTCACAAAATTCTAGAAATCATAAACATCATGGATCTTGCTACAGTAGCAAGCCCATCAATTAAAAAGACGTTTTTGATATGGTTTTGACCTTACAAACACAACTCAGAATCTGCCCTGAAAACTCAGTTTTGACAATGAATCATGGTTTGATTAATTTGACTAACTACCACCTCACTTTTAATTCATGAAACCTACTTGGTGGCTGGAAAGTAGACTCTTTGTAGTTTAATTTTAAGCTCAAAAAATCAATAAAAGCTATCCGTATGACCGAGATTATGGCTTTCTCGCAAGATGAACCTAAAATACTGCCCAAAATTTTTTCTATTCCGACTTTAGTATAATTAACCCTAATTAACTTACCCAAAAAACCCTAATTATTATCCCTAAAAAGATTTTGATTGATCAAAACCTCTAATTAACAGATTATTAGTACATAACCTAATTTAATCTTAATGATTGTTTTACGTTAATTAAAATAAATTGTATTGAAAAATTAGAAAACAAATACCTTAACTCTGTGAAAATCAAAACCCTAAATTTTTTTTGGTTTACTTATCTTCTTTATTTTGTGTTGTTCGAGCGGCCAAGGAAGGAGAGGAAAAAATCAAGTAATTTGGTTTATGGTTTGATTTGTATGTTATAGCTTAAAAAGATAATTACCAAAAACAATTGTAATCTAATTAGATATCTTTTCTTCCTTCTCTTTTCATTACAAAATTCATTTTTTTTCCTATTATAAATTACTTATTTATTTGATTATTTATTTACAACTTTAATACCATATTTTTTTGATCTAGGTTAAAACCTCTGCTTATTTCGCTAACCTTGAACTTTCTAATAAGACCTCACTTCTTAATTATATCTAAAAATGGAAAGTACTATAAAATCAATAATACTAACATAAATAAATATAAAATGTATTATATATATTTATATATATATTACGTACACAGAAAAATTAACGTACACGACATTTGAAACTACGCAAAGCTTCAAATGAACTCATTTCCATTCAATCTTATTTCAACTAGTACCCTGATCATAAATCAAGTACCTCAATCTCAATACACATATCTCTAACAAAAATGCATAAAACACACTAAAAAACACAAATAAAACGCTTCATAATAAAATTCCTAAACAACTTGGCCAATCTCTAAACCAGCTTGTCATAGTAACCCCTCCTTTAGGAAATCTCGTCCTGAGATTTAACAAAAGGTTCAACTCTATCATTACCAAACAAATAATTCGAGATACTTATCTTTCAAGTAGTCCGTCTCATACCATGTTAAACTCAAAGTTACGCTTTTGAATTCCAACTAACTTAAACTATTGAATCTTACTGCTAATAACTTTGCTTACCCACACAAATATAACGATAGCAACATAACAACTATAAACGAAGAGAAACATCCAACTACATAAACCTTCGCCCCCGTCTTCGAGGAAATTTCCTCATAAACCTTAAGTTGTATGTAACAACATGATTCATAACTTAATCCCAAGCAACTCATCAAACAAGAACTATTTTGAAATTACGATATGAGTTTGGTACAAAGCTCAACGTCCCTAGAAAAAATTCATCCGCTATTTTAGGTTTACTCATAATTTAAACACCACTCAAATAAATCCTGATACTCAGCTCATCGGGCAATCTTAATCGATAAGGCACAAGGGTCAATCCTGTTCAATGAATCTCAAATGGTCCTATATACCCAGGTCTAACTCAACTTTTCTTATCAAAAAGTACTAACACCTTTCCAAGTGAAGACTTCATCATAACATATCACCAACACTAAACCTAAAGAGTTTCATATCTTTCTACTATCAACTAACTCTCTTGACGATCTTTGACTTCCTAGGGCTTTCCTTTAAATCACGACTCTACCTTATTCGTCTCTAGCACAACACAAATCCAATCATCTTACTTTCTCCAATCTCAGCCTAAAAAACAGCGACCTACCCTCTTCTTCCATACAATACCTCTAATGAAAACAAACCTCGAATATTTGAATGATAACAATCTTTGTAGAAAAACTCACCGTAATGGAAAGTAATTATCCTAACTACCAACAAAAATTTCTCACACATGCTCTAAACAAATTTTTCATGCCAAAAGTACGCTCACTCTGACCATCAGTCATGCATGGTAGGCAGTACTCATATCTACTCGTGTTCAAACGACTTCTACATCCCTTTCCCAAAACCTCCAATATACATTCATCTTACAGGAATGCTCGACACTGCACTCTATGTCTTGGCAACTTTCTCATCAACAAACTACCCTTGCCAGACTACTCCATCTATATTCTTTTTGTATTGCTAGAAAATGGGATACACTTAGTCAATCAATCGACTACACGCCAAATCCGCATCGCAATCTACTACACGATCTTTATAACTTAGATTTACTATCCATAGTATAATCTTTCCTTTTCCACTTCCAATCGTGTACCTCGGTTTGTAATAACAACCTGAAGACCTTGATGCTCATGCTTCTACTTCCAAAAGCGCTTGATACTTACTAACGCCACCAGCTATATCCTTCCATCATGACACTCGGCCACCAATTCCTGTATACCTAAGATCATATTACATCTTACTCACGTCCATGACGAACATAATACATTGTCGCATGCACCTCACTCCATAATCAAAGTCCTTACATCGCCTACCATATAAATCCAAATTTATCCAAAAATTATCACCCACCACCATCTTTTTTCTCCATATTGTTAGTCCAAGAGCGTGGAAACCTAAAACACATGGATAGGTTCTTTTGAATCTGTTCAGCGTCGAGGTTGTTATAGACCTTAACTAGGATAATATAGTAACAATGATATAACTTGCAACAGTAAAATAATAAACACAAATCAAATTTTACATCAAGGTTTTTCTTATTAATCAACACAGCCCCAAATACTATTGATCAGAATAGATCAGTTAACTCTAACTATGTAACCAGTGTATTTACAATCCTGAGGCTAAACATAGACCGTCTACAACAACTATACAAACGTGTACACACACATTTTTTTCTTTAGTCGACTCTCATTGAGGAACACACACTTTCTGGATGCTTAAAACAAAATGCCTTGACCTCCTTTTATAGCATAATGAGTCAAGGCTTTACATGAAAACTATTAAAAGATATTAATGAGTAAATCAATTAAATATCATCTATCTCATCATCTTTATCTCTTCTTTTACCAAATCTTTATTTCTTCTTACATCTTGTAGAATCCACAATGACGACTTTGGTCCTTTTGTTTTCCATCTTGTTTCATTCGTGTATTGTCCTTATCAACTCAAATATAATTCCCAAAATCTTCCCCTCGTTGATACATGACAAAACCAAATAAGCATGAACTTCCCCTGAAGGTTAATATAAGAATGAAACTTCCTATCCCTTAAGCTACCAAGGATCTACAAGTTGCAAATCATCAAATCGTCTTCCCCTTTTTGTCAATATCAAAGGAGACTAAAAATATGCAACTTGATCTTCACAACTACAACCAATTTTATACACTACTAATCTAAACATCCAATGACCCAAATTGCCCTCCATATACGCACCTTAAGAAAAATGAACTTGATCAGTAGAAAACAACACTAGCGTAGTAACAAAGGCTAGTAGTTAGTAAAAAACCTTCACCTAATGTATCATATAAATGGATAAACATAATTAACATAAAGCTTCCCCTAAAACCCATATTTTATCCATTTCCTTGAATCTTCAATTCTGTAAGCACTATGTAATGATGATTGATGAAAGAAAATTAAGTATTCCAATTTGATGCTGACGTAAATAACCCAAACTTTGTCTTATACTTTATACTATCCACGTGACGTCGACTATGACCGCAAACAATTATAAGGAACCGCAATCTCATTGGACAATTATCCTCATCTTCTATGAGACACATACCAAAGTGATAACAAAGTGACTTGAGCACCTAAAGAGAAATCACACACCTTTGCTAGAATTTTGTCAATCTTCATCACATGTTTCTAAGCACGAACAAGTTACCTCCAAGTTGTAAGCCATTTGGGATATGATAAAGAACACAAACCTGTAAAACTCCACTTCATCATCAAATAGGGTGATAAACAATAATCTTTCGTAATCCAATTAAACAATTAATCCCAAAAATGAGCCCTTTTATACGTTTAAGAACATTTCAAATCATAACCTGTTAGCTTCCCCTTAAAAACCAAGCAGTAGTAACCAACAAGTATAAAACTTCTTATTGGCAGTATTAAACATACTTAGTCACAACAAACCTTTGGTTTAAGTCTAACAGCAGTATCTGCTTAACCCTAGCATACTAATAACCACAACAGTAGTAACATCCTTTGTGTGTGTTGGTACGAGAACCTCTATCCATGTACTTACGCAATCTAGTCAAAGCAGGCATACAAACTCATAAGCCAACAGTACTAACATACAACTAACAGTTATTGAACGCTAACTCTAGCAGTACAAACTATTCGAGCAGTACTATCCATTAACGGCAGTATTAACTGCTAACCATAGCATTACGTAATTGAACATTGCATCATAACTAGTTTTATCATTATAAAATGGTAACCTGGCAGCTCTAGGCAGTAATCATAAGCATCATAAACTAACCTTCAAAGATAAGGCTATCAGTATTAACTCCATTGGCATTATAAACATACAACGACAGTACTAATGTATGAAGAACATTAACGAAGTACTCATAAGCATACTAAGTATAATGCTGGCATACTAACTACTTACCCAGCAGTACTAATTCTTCCCCTTTGTGATATAAATGCCCTTCCCTCCCATACCTTTATGAGACACTTTTATTTAGTGTCCAAGTAAAGTACCAATATTATGATCACCAGCAGTATGTATCCTTGTGTTAGTAGTAACCACCTAACGAGCAATTACAAAACAATAAGTAAACCTGTTTTTTAAGTATCCAAACGACACCCTTTTTAGCGACACTTATTCATTAACTAAATTGTCACTAATCGTTGTCTTTGCATCAACATCTTGATGTCGTGTGTATGCATCCTACTAGGTCATCCTCAATCAAAATATAGACTCACCAAAAGGTAGAAACATTAATGATCACCATTCCTATTTTTATTAAATTAGGATTTGTGAATACCCTAATTGCAACGAATTGAACCAAACACCAAAAACAAAGAACATGACCACTCTTCCTTCATAGATTCGACATCAATACACCTTGTAGATCCTAGATCGAGAGCCACATGGCTCTGATACCAATTGTGGAAACCTAAAACACGTGATAGGTTCTTTGATCGTTTAAGCTCGAGGTTGTTTAGACCTTATCTAGGATAATATAGTAACAATGATATAAATTGCACAACGGAAATAATAAACACAAATCAAAGTTACTTCAAGGTTTTTCTTTATTAATCAACACAACCCCAAATACTATTTGATCAGAATAGATCGGTTACTCTAACTAGTAACAGGGATTTACAATCCTTGAGGCTAAACTATAGACGTCTACAACTATCTACTAACTAACTAAACGTGTACACACACACGTTTTCTTTTAGTCGACTCTCATTGAGAACACACACTTTTCTGGATGCCTAAAACAATATGCCTGGACCTCCTTTTATAGCATAAGGAGTCAAGGCTTACATGGAAACTAATAAAAGATATTAATGAGAGAATCAATTAATTATTCATCTTTATCTTCTCATTAATATTCATCTTTATCTTCTTTTTGACCAAATCTTCATTATCTCCTACATCTTGTAGAATCCCATAATAACAACTTTGGTCCTTCTTGTTTCCATCTTGTTTCATTCTTGTTTTGTCTTATCAACTCAAATATAATTCCCAACAATCTTCCCCTAGTTGATAATGACAAAACCAAATAAGCACGAACTTCCCCTGAAGTTAATATACGAATGAAAACTTCCCCTTAAGCTACCAAGGATCTACAAGTTGCAAATCATCAAATCTTCTTCCCCTTTTTGTCAATATCAAATAGGAGACTAAAGTATGCAACTTTGATCTTCACAACTACGAACCAATATTACACTTCTAATCCAAGTATTCCAATGACCCAAATTGCCCTCCATTACGCACCTTAAGAAAAATGAACTTGAGCAGTAGAAACTTACACTAGCAGTAGTAACAAAGGCTAGTAGTAGTAAAATCCTTCACCTTGATGTAGCACATAAATGGTTAAACATTTTAACATTAAGCTTCCCCTGAAACCCATATGTTAACCATTTCTTGAATCTTCAATTCTGTAGGCTCTATGTAATGATTACTGATGAAGAAAACTAAGTATAACGAACTTGATGCTGAAGTAGAAAAGTTGAATCTCCCTAAACTTGTATCTTAAGTCCTTAGCACTATCCATGTGACGTCGAACTTAAAAATAAATCTATAAAATGTACGTAGACCGTGTTGGAAAATACATATTTGATATTACAAAACCTATGATCAGAAATGAAGAAGAAGAAACAATAGGACTTATATGTATTATTTAGTTTAGCATAGTTAGTAAGCTAGGGTTTGGCTTGTAAACCCTAGTCCCTCTATTCTATAAAAGGGGTAGGCACCTAGGTTTATCATTCATTCAATTCACAATGTAAACCTAAAGGTGTGTGTGTGTTCTCTAGGCGGCAACCCTTATAAGGCGCCTAGGTTAGTTAGCTAGGTTATTAGTAGCTTATGATTAGTAGCTTATTAGTAAGCATTTTAATAGTAATCTTTATTAGTAAAAACCTTGTTCTTGATTATGATTTGTTTAATTATTATTCCGCGTTGATCATGATCATGATATCCTAGATGAGTCTAGATCCTTTGACTCAACATGTGGTATCAGAGCCTCGTGGCTCTCGATCTAGGATCATACAAGGTTTTTCAGTCGTATGTATTTTCTGTTTTTCTTTAAAAACTAATTTTGGTGAAACTAGGGTTTGTCTCGAAACCCTGATTGTGTTTAATCATAAATATCGTGGTCTTCATAACAAGGGTTTCATGGTCTTGATTCATGACAAAACAAAGATATTGTTTTTGGAAGCTGGTTTGATTCGTGGGTGCAAGGTTAAAGAAAAGAAGTAGGCATTGACGAGGCTTTCTCATCAGGCTTCTTGGTAAGGTTGTCATGACAAGGAGTTGGTTCGTTCATGGTTGATAGAAGACATGACATAAGAAGCAGCAGTTGCTGATTTAACTTCCATTGATGTTACACGAAACAGTAGCATTGATATCAGTAGGTTTTGGAATATAGCATGTTATGATCTATAAGGGTGATATGGCTGGATATATGGATCGTGATTGTCTATCCCTGATTACTAGGGATTTGACGTGTGAGAGTATTAAGGAAGCAATCAAGTTTGTTACCTGTTTTTGTGGAGATAAATGGGAAACGTTTTGAGTTTGATAGCTGGAATATGAGTAAATATGGGAAGATATCACACGCACCCTAATTTATAGGGATTTTATTTTGGTCGTGGTTATCTTTATTTCACACGATTAAAGGTGCCAAGGAAAAAGGACATCACGTGTTTAATATCGTCAATGAAAATAATAGGCTTGACGTGTACAGCAGGTGTGACTTGTGATGATATTTTGCGATTTAGCTTTGGGGAATTAAATCTTTATGAATCAATGATGAACCCTAGTCGCATGTTTTGATTGCTAGCTGCACCAGGAGGACGGATTGAAACCATATATGGTTAGAGTTGTACGTATCAGTTCTTGATATGTGTGAGTGCCATGTGTTTGGAAAAGAAAAGGAACGTGATATGATGTGGTCCATGATGAGCACTCAGTCTATAAGAACATTATAACAGGTTGTTCCTATTGCTTGTACACTATTCTTTGGCTGTGGTTAAGCAAGGTTGAGTGCTGGTCTAATCGTTTCTTGCTAGTTTTATGTTCGTTGGTTCCTGCTGATCATTTATGTTTATGCTGGTTGTGTTCTTGGTTCCTCCTGGTAATGTTTTTTTGTTTCTGCTGATCGTACTTGTTCCTGCTGGTTGTTGTAGTTACTGCTGATACATACGATTCTTGCTGACTTCTTTATGGTTCCTGCTGGCTTGTTGTATACTTTTTCTTTTGGTCGGTTTTGGTTCCTACTAGTCAAGTGAGATTACTGTTCGTATGTTTTGGTGACAGTTCTGATGTCACTAATGGTTAGGGAGGACGGAGTCATCAGCCATCATCATTTCTTTGAGATTATTTGAAGAAGACATTTAATTATCTCTTATTTGATATTGTAGTTGATTTTCACAGGTTTTGTGTTCTTATCATATCTTAAAAGAGTGGTGACCTTTAAGATAACTTGTTCGTAATTATAATGTTGTGACGAAGACTTGACAAATCTAGTGAAGGGGTATGATCTATCTTCCGATGCTTAATGCATACATTTGCTATCACTTGAAGGAGTTACGTTATTTGTGCTCAGTGTCTCATTGGATAGGTCAATGAGGATTTTGTCAAGAGATTGCGGTCTACTCATATTCGTTTTCTGCATTCTTATATGAGTTCGACGTCACGTGAATAGTGCAAGACATAAGACACAAATCTAAAGATACAAACTTCTTCAACAAATTTGTTATAAACTGAATTTTTCTTCAGCATAATCACAACTTAGATCTTACTGAGTTCGCGGATTACAAGATGGTTAGTATACTTTTAAGGGAACCTATTGTTGATATACTTAACCATCTACATGCATCACTAAGGGAAGCATTACGAGTTGCGACAAGACCCCCTATTAGATGAATATAAAAAAGGGTGAAGAAGATTCCATGATATGCAGCTATTATTGTGATGACATGTTTAAAAAAAACGATAGTATTTTCTTCATACAGTTGTTATTGTAAAATCAAATAGGCTAGATTGTTGGCGAATTACAGATTATGATGATACAAAACCTATGAGCAGAAATGAATAAAGAAGAAACAATAGGGACTTTAATATGTTATTATTATTTAGCTTAGTTAGTAAGCACGGGTATGTCTGTAAACCCTAGTCCCTCTATTATCTAAAGAGGGTAGGCACTAGGTTTATCATTCATTCAATTCACAATGTAAACCTAAAGGTGTGTGTAGTTTCACATAGGCGTCCACCCTTATAAGGCGCCCTAGGTTAGTTAGCTTCGGTTAATTAGTAGCTTATTGATTAGTAGCTTATTAGTAATGCATTTTAATAGTAATCTTTAATAGTAAAAACCTTGTTCTAGATATGATTAGTTTGAATTGTTATGTCCGCGTTGATCATAATCATGATATCCTAGATGTTTCTAGATCCTTAGACTCTTTGACTCAACATACCGCAACCTCTTGGACAAAAACCTATCATCTTCTATGAGACACTACTAAGTGATAGCAAATGTAATCATTAAGCACCATAAGAAAAATCCACACACCTTTTGCTAGATTTTACAAGTCTTCGTCACACATTGTAATGCACACAAAAACAAGTTTATCTTTAAAATTCCAATGTCCAGTATAGGAACACCGACTTTAATATATGATAAGAACACGCATCGTGAAACTCAACTAACAACATCAAATAGAGATAATCAACTGTCTTCGTAATCACATCATCATAAATCTCCAAAAACGAGCCATAAAGAATCAATAAGAATAACTAATTAGAAAAATATTCTATCCGAGATCCAAACGCGTCTATTGCCCATTCGGGACAATGCAACAGAATAAACCAATAAGCCCCAGCAGTATTAACTGATTAAGTCAAGCAGTACCAAACATCCAAACCACATCCAAACCAATTAGCAATGCTTTTTCAGTTAGAAAGCAGTCACTAATCTGTCACAAAACTGTTAACTCCTTCCTCCCATTGCCTTTTATGACACTTAATCTATCACCGAGCTGTCACAAAACAGTCGCTAATCTGTTGCATTCCTGTCACTAATTACAGCAGTATAAATCATGAACCTGGCAGTACAAAGTCTTTTACGAGCAGCACTAACATGCTAAGCCTAGCAGTAGTAATGAACATACTACTGTTCTTCAAAAACTGCTATCAAATATATATGGAAGTTATTTATGAGACTTAAAAAGGCAATCCCTAAAAACTAGGGTTTTCCTATTAAAGCATGTCCCACGAATCTGCAACTCAAACTGCTTCCATAATATTCGCCCCCCTAAACCATATCATTCTGACTTTCCATAACCTTATAACCAGAATCACAAACAATTAGCACTATTTATGGGAACACAATAAAGCCTTTAAATAACAGATTCGTTCCTTTAAACCACCATTACTGCTATCTTTTCATGAAACCCTAACCTTCAAACCTGTTGTACCTCATCGCAATGTAACAATATCAACCAAATAAAACTACCATAGCACTAATACACGTACTATTAGGGTTTTCATAACCCTCCTAACCATCACAACCCGGAGCTCACCACTATCTGTATCTTTTGCTGTTATAATACGAACACCAGAAACATATCCCAAACTGCTTTCCAGATTCAATCACCATCATAATTCATTGGCTATAGTAATCTTGTACAGCAACAATGAACAAGTATGACTTAATTTTTAATACCTACTATTGTCATCAGTTTTGAACCCTATTCCATTGTGATCACATACCGTGTGATCCAGTAAGCAATCAAGTCATCACCATTGCATCCAAAACTTATGGTTACCTATTGCTTTGAAGTTTTAATAACTGGCCTAACTTCTCTTATTCTTTCTGCTTTTTAACTTTATATTTTCTTTTTGATTACGCAAAAAGGTATAACGGCAGCTTTAAGTACATTAGCAACATAAAGTATATGTTAACAGCAGAAACAGCCATGAGCAGTACTAATCAAAACTTGAAGCCTAACGTCCATGTTAAACAACAACCTGTGATCACGACCTTCTGTTGAATCCAATAAGCCCGTAGGAATCTTCTTTCATCTCAAAAACAATACCACCTGCTGCTGTAACCATGACCATGAAAACAAGTCACAACCTGCTTGTTTCTTGAAACTACTTGCTTCATTCATCATTAGTTCTCCTAGGGTTCATCATCAATCCATGGATCGACTCACTAAAGCTAGTAGAAACATAAACACCATGGGTCACAAGCATCATCATCACAAATCACCAAGCTGTCATTGATTTAGGGTTTTGAAAAACCCTTTTCTGCAATAGTTTTATAAAAATCGTATCTTTAATTTAAGGACACAAATCAAAGATCTCTCATGTCAGATCGTACCTATATGTGTATAGAACCTCCAGTTAAAATTTCGTGACGATCCAACGGTTAACGAACGATTTATCATCGTTTTACCACAGCTGCCAGAAAAATCCGAACTTAGAAACCATATACGAATTAGGGTTTTTACTTCGTTCTTCGACATATAACACCTTGTAGATCCTAAATATCAAGAGCAACCCGCTCTGATACCAATTGTGAAAACCAAAATATCGTTAGATTGTTTAAGCTCAAGTTGTTTAGACCTTTATCTAGGATAATATCAATGTTCATAAGTTATAAAAACAAAGCGGAATAAGAACAAAGATATTCAACAAGGTTTTACCAAACATTCACCACAACCCCAATATTATTTGATCAAGATAATACGGTTACATCAATGAACTGTAATAGGGATCACAAGATCCTTGAGGCTAAACACTATAGACGTCTATCCTTGAGGCTAAACACTATAGACGTCGATCGCCTGTCTGTTGGGCTGAGGTTGGAGATGCTCAGCTTACTGGCACTGAGATTATTCATGAAACCACGGAAAAGATCATCCAAATCAAGAAGCGTATTCAAGTTGCACGTGATAGACAAAAGAGATACGTCGATAGGAGACGTAAGCCATTGGATTTAGAGGCTGGAGAAAGGTTATGTTGAAGGTATTGCCATGGAAAGGGGTGATACGTTTCGGCAAACAGGGGAAGCTAAATCCTTGTTATGTTGGACCTTTCAAAATCCTTGCTAAAGTAGGAATGGTAGCGTATCGACTTGAACTCCCAGAGAAATTAAGTCGGGTTCATAGTACTTTTCACATTTCCAATCTGAAGAAGTGTTTCTCTGACGAACTCCTAGCTATTCCGTTAGACGAGATTCAGATTGATGACAAGCTTAATTTCATTGAAGAACCGGTCGAAATAATAGATCGAGAAGTTAAACAACTAAAGCAAAGCCGCATCCCAATTGTGAAAGTCCGTTGGAACTCAAGGCGAGGTCCTGAGTTTACTTGGGAGCGCGAGGACCAAATGAACAAAAAGTATCCTCACCTTTTTGCTAACCCTGTACCCGTGTCTAAAGATATGTCTTAAGCTTTGAGGACAAAGTTCTTTTAATAGGGGAAGGATGTCACACCCCGTAAATTTTAGGTCAATATTTTAAACTTTTTGGATCATTATTTTTGACTTTTATACGTTACGTTTGAATCTGGCAGTTTACCGAGAAGTTAACCCGCGTAAAACTAAAAAACGTCATCGGACGTGTTCCGACTTTGGATTTTGATTAGTTTAGACATTTTATGAGTTATTTTATCATTTCTAAGTTTTTCGTAGTTTACGATCACTTCCGATATTTATTTTTACATTTTAACGTTTAATTTGCGTTTTTCGTGTTTTTGACCTAATGGAACCCCGGAAACCCGAAATCTTTTTGTGTAAACTTTAGTTATCGTTCATCTCGTATTTGTAAGTGAAAAATTTTGTTCATATCCCCCCTCCTATTTAAGTTTAGATGCCTAAACCTAAAACAAATAAACCATAAGCTTTAAAATTAATTAAATGGCATCTTATTTTGAAAAATCCACCCATGTGTGTGCATGTAAGATGAGAAAGTCACATATGAGCAAGTCCTCTTCATGTAAAAAGATCTCATTTGACTTATGCATGTGATACTTGATCACATGTACACCATTTGACCAAAACCATAAACCAAAGACTAGTTATAACTTGAACTTGATCCCAAAAATTGAACCCTTGGTCCTTGTGGGTGTGTTTCGGCCGAGCAAGGGTGCACACAGACCCTTGTGTATGTTGGTCACTTGTTACAACAAACCATGAAACCCTAAACCACCCTTGTCCTATATATACCTTGCTATAGCACACATTAGGTCATTTATTCTTTCCATAGCCTCACCAAAAAAAATTCATCTCTCTTCTCCCTCTCTCTAGCTCACGGCAACAAACACCCTTAATAGGGTTTATATATCTTTAATTTCTAGCAAGATACAAGTATACCAAGTTCATTTATAAGGTTTTCTAAGGTGGTTTGAAGTATTGGTTCTTTAATTTAAGGATTTTTCTCAAGATCTAAAAGTTAGGGTTTCTAATTTTATTAGTGGGTTTTCAAGATCTAGTGATTTTGGGTATAGATCTTGTGTTGTTGCTTCTTTATCTTTATTCTTGTAAGCATTTCTTGATCTTTCTTTGATACTATCCTTTCATTCTTATAAGATCTTGTTCATGCTTATGAATCCATGTGTTTGTGGTACTTTTTATAAAAAGAAATGAATTTATATTTTGTCATCTTTTATAAAAAATGGAAATAATATGTTTATGACATTACGATCTTGGTGAGATGAGTTGAAAAGTGAGTTGCAACAATAGAAATGAAGGGATTAGGTTAGTTTTAGGTGTGGTTTGATTTTGGAGTAGTTGTGAATGGAGAATAGGCTAGACTAGGCACTATTGTGAAGTTTGACATGATTTTTGGAAGCGTTTGTGAAAAACATAGTTGCTGATCCAAAATGGTTTGAGGTTTTGAGCGACTTAGGAATGATTTTAATAGGCGTAAAAGTAGTTTTTGGAGAGCTTATTTCGAATAGATAGTTTTTCATATATCGTACACTAAAATCAAACTTAAAACGGCCAAGTTATAGCCAAATGAAACTTGAAACATTTTTCGGCAATAACATTTTG
This sequence comes from Tanacetum coccineum, assembly GCA_026074375.1. Classification (NCBI taxonomy): domain Eukaryota; kingdom Viridiplantae; phylum Streptophyta; class Magnoliopsida; order Asterales; family Asteraceae; genus Tanacetum; species Tanacetum coccineum. The sequence goes on along the minus strand of BQNB010020639.1, from coordinate 47,760 downwards.
ACATAGTGCTGTTTGGAATATAAAATGACGTTTTCAGACACTTTTAGACATTTTTGGACCTTCTAAACATTGCGAAACATATAAAACATTAGGTTATTGATTAGAAACATTTGAAATGTCATAAAATAAGTAAATGATGTCGGGATTGATAAATGAGGTAGGATTCCAAAAATAGTAACTTTTATTATGTTTTAGCAAAGCGGACATAGAAGTTAAGCAATTTAGACTAGTTAGTGCGTTTTGAAAATATGGAAACTTAACAAATATAGGGGACGGTATTAACGTCTTGAAACTAAAATCTTTCCTAAAAAGGAAACTTTCTATAAATGGTAACTTTCGAAAAAGGGTCGGGATTCAACGGAAAACGTTATAATTTCACTAAGTCATTTTGATAAATAAAACCAAAACACAAACACACATAGATGTCTTTCTATATTAAACGTTTCGTGCTATATTTAGTATACTTTTCGTTTCCCTAAGACGCGTTATTTATCTAGGTCGCGGCTAGATTTCTATATCATCTTTCATTTACGTGATTTACCGTTCGCTCATCTTGCTAAGGTGAGTTCATAGCCCCACGTTTTTACTACTTTGCTTTACTTTTTGGGGTGAGAAACATTGCTTGCTTTTAAACATTGGACACAAATGCTTTACGTTTTCCCAATCTTGTTTACGTGTTGCTTAAGTAAATGTTGAAACTTGTATGCCCGAGTTATCATGAACCGTTAGTTACTTATGATCTGTTGGATTGGTAAGTGAGCGCGAGTGTTGTAAATAGATCTATTGGGACTAATCATCCCCGTCCGTGTAAGTAGCTCTTACATGATCAACGGACGTATACCATGTCGAGTGATACGGTGAAGCGCCATGTTGGCACCCGTCAGGGCAAGTTATTTAAGCATTTTGCATGCTTCCATTACATTTAGCCTCGGTATCATGAGCTTAGTGCAACGTAAATGCCTTTTTATGTGATATTGTATCTGTTATAATAGTCACATGCGTTTTGCAAAATTTGTGGTCCACTCTTATATCAAATTCAAACCTATGAATTCACCAACTTTATGTTGACGTTTTAGCATGTTTTTCTCAGGTGCTTAGCTTTGGATGTCTTTGCTTGCTTTATGGTGTTGCCATGCTTTGGGCCGATTTTCAAGACTTATTAATATCTATGTTAACATCGTTGTCAAACTTTAAAAACCTTTTATTCGCTTCCGCATATTATCTTTAAACCTATGTAAAACTTTAACTATTTTATTTAATGCAACGATGTTGGATTTCTAAACGTACCCTTAGAGGTCGTTCTTTGTATCTTGTGTGATGTATATTATGACGTCACGCCCCCAGACACGTGTTTCCGTCCAGGCCCCGTTTGGGGGTGTGACACTTGTACAAGCTTATGGTATGCCATGAAATCATGACAGAGCAAATGAGTGATTTACTTACGCCACCACCATATATTTGAGTGTTGAGTAAATTATACTATCCCAATTTATATTCGTGAGATGCTTAGTTGTGTTATCGTGCTTGTGAATCATATGAGTATTGTCAAACTTAAAACTATAATTGTTCTTTTATTAAGATAATTAACATATTTTTGTGTATCACGATCGATATGTCATTGGAATCTTTTTCCAAATGCTAGACTTGCTTGAGGGCAAGCAAAACTCAAGTGTGGGGAAATTTAATAACGCTCATTTTGTATATTATTTATTAGCGTTATTCATATATTTGTGCATGTTATTTGGTTGTATTTGTGAAAATGTTGCACTTAATGGTATCAAAAGATGAATTCAGGTTTAGGTACAACGTAATCAAGAGAAGTAAAACAAAGATGAAAAGATGTCAAGTTAACACTACATGCATAAACAAAGGTTTCGCCTAAAGTAAAGACCCCGGGAAGACCTTAAAAGTATCAATAATCAATAAATACATGTTCTCGAGCATACAGAAAGAAGCCAAATATGTTAAAGAATAATGGAGAATTATATACATGTTGCATACTAAGCTTAATCGAAAAGTATCAAAACTCAAACGTGCAGGAACTAGTGTTGGCCACTATAACACCCTGTGTTTTCAAGTCTTTGACGATGTCAATACATGTACTATTTATTTTAGTATTGTACGTGTTTGCATTAAATTGTAAACGTTAAGTTAAATCGCGTACGCCAAAAATTAGCGTTCAATGTAAACGGGCATCAAACAATTAAATGTTTACATCAAGCAAGGGTTATATAATTATTTTGAGCATTCCAACATAAAAATTATTAACACTCTTACCACTACGTTTCACCACGGTCTTCACAACCGCGGTCTCGTTCTCTTTCACTACATGGCTCACAAACTTCAAACTCATTCATTTTGCATTTAATCTTGACCATTCACCTTATAACCCTTCAGACTCACTCTTCAAGTTCTTTCTCCTCACTTCCTTACCTATGAAAACAAAAAGCAACCATGCTAACACTATCAAAACACATCTTGCGTCCACATTAGGGTTAGGGTTTAAAATCGCAGTTTTGCTACACTTTTAAAAATAGTTGTGAGTTGCAAACCTTATCTTCATAAGAAAGTTATATCCACTGCGTATGGTTGGATACTTATGTTTATGATTGATATTGTTGCTACTTTGATCAACGATGCGATTCGTCCATTAACAGGATTAGAACTCGAGCCCTTATCAATCCATCCATAGTTAGATACATCCTTACAAAACTTTTAGGGAAGATGGAACCTCATTTCTTGTTTCTGGATTAATGCATGAGATGTTAGTTTGTCAAATGTCGCGTATCGCTCCAACTTGGTACATGACTTCATTTTTCATCGCGTAAAAGAAGGCATTTTTGTTTGTGTTTTTTCAAAGCATAAGAAGGAGTAAATTGTAAGGAAAATGTGTGTGTTGTGAATGAGGGTTAAAAAGAGGTGTGGTAAATATATATACACAAAGTGAATGGAGATTAAAGGGTTTTTAGAGGGAGAAAATGACGTACACCGTAAAGACATGGGGTTTTGACGACTTTTACCAAAATGGTTACTTTTGAGTTATAAGTTATAAACTTTCACTTTTGAGTTATAAGTTATAGACTTTCATGATTTATTCAATATAGTCCTTTTGTTTTCCAAATGTTTAGTCATTATATATTAATGGTTTTCACATGTATCAGTCATGCCATTCATTCAGATGGTTTCGTACACTTTCTGAAGCTTGGGTTACAACATTTAAGCATCGAGCAGGTCATTTACTCACTTAGATTTGTATCACATTCAAAGCTTAGGTTATACATTTTAAAGCATCCACAATAAAATTTATATTGAATCTTTAAGTATATAAGATTGAAGAACTCAAACGTTTCATTCACTTACACATTAGCATTGGACTTGGAGTGGACAAATCCTTTTGTTAGGATTTCATTTTATGTGACAACATTACAGAATTACCATAGTTTAACATAGCACCATACGTAGGGACTAGAATAGGCATTTTAGTAAACTTATGTATTAGATGGTGGTATAAATACCCCTCCAAGGCATCCATAAAGGGGTGAGACTCTTGTAACATTCACACATTCATTCATAATACACACTTTGTTTCTCTCCCTACTCTCTCTCTCTCTCTAGAAAGATGACTATTACATGGTTTAAGTCTCCCTGACCATCGGATCTATGATTATTTAAATATATCAATTGGTATACGAGCCTTGGTTTCATTCTTGGGTCAGCTTATTTTTTTATGGTCTGGTTGGTCTCGATCGCGTCTCAAATCTGTCACTTTTATATTGTGTGTTGTATTTGGTTGGGTTTGATATCTGCCAGCGGTTTGGCTTCAGCGGTTTAGTAAACACAACCCAAACCGAGTTAACTTGGTATTTGTCAACTCACTGAGTTAATACCGAGTCAAAGTCTGACCAAAGGAAAAAGTACTAAAAGGAAAAGATGACGACAGACTCACAAACAAAGCAACAATCAACTACAACAACAACCAACTCATCACAAACCTAACCAAATCTAAACCACAACCCTTCATCACATTTATACTTAACAACAAATCCATCAAACTAATCCTAAATCCCTTCGTCACATTCAATAGCTCCACTCCATCTCCTACAACCTTACAAGACTCAAAACAGATACAACAAATGAAATTGATCTCAGATTTCTTTTCGTTATGACCTTTTAAGATCATATCACAAGAAAAGTTTCATTATAGATCTATGAAAAGGAAAACCTTTCTTCTTTGATATACGAATATAAATGAAGATCGATAACAACTTTGTTATAACTTTTATTTATTTTGATTTCTGAAAAACAAACAACGTCAAATACAACCTACCCGAGACCACTTGAATGATCTTGAAGCACTAATCAGTTCTTGAGTTCTTCGTAGGTTAGGGATTCGAGATTAAGCATTCAAGAATGATGACCAATATTGTTGATGCATTTTGATCTGGGTATGTAAGGTTGTTGCGTTTCATTGTTTTGGAGGTGATAAGATGAGTTGGAAGTGATAAGGTTGAGCAGTGATGGGAGCAAATTTTTATTTGACTGCATTTTTTTGTTGTTGTGATTTAGGGTTATGGCACAAAATTAGGGATAGTATTATATATATTCTAATCTTTAGGGTTATAACAATATGAAATCATGGGCCGACACTTAATTTCTATTATTAGGCCGTGCTTTTATTTGATGATGTGGATTGTTTTTTTTTTGGTACACTGACGTGGGTCGAATGTTGTCAAGGGTTAGGGATTATAAGATAAATTAAGGTTGGTTGGTGATTTATATCCTTATTATTAAGGAATGTGGTTATGGGTTGTAATATCTTAAAGTATGACTAAAAGTTGTTGGGCTAGGACTGATTTTAATTTGATATTTAGCCGTGTACAAATGTTGGGTCGAGAATCAGATGGTGGTTGGTGGGTTAACCAAATATTGATTGTACTATACCAAATTTAGTCAAATGGACATGTGATTAGATCTTGTCCAAACTTTGGCACAATTTTTGGTCATTTGATTATATTTAGGGTTCATAGTGACAATTTTTATGTGACGAGACCGGGATCAATTTTTCTTAAGAATTGTGGAACTTAATTTTTCAATGGCTATATTTGGTATTATATTTATAAGTGACTACGGAGTTGATTGGGTATCACTTATTTGAGATTGAAGTTGACTTTCACGAAGGCGTGTTCTTATTTTATCTTGAAGTTGGGGTTGGTTGGATGCATGACTTTTAATGATAACTTGCTCGAGCTTAAGATTTAAGTTGAAGACTTGGTTTATCTAGTTTTCAGAAGTCGGGGTGGATGGTTGAAGACCTGGATAACTGTCACTTAAAGGAGTTACGTTGTAGTACTCAGTGTCACACGCAGAAGACGATGTGGATAGTTTCAAGAGGTGTTGTACTTCTTATGCCTCTTAGTTGAGAGTATAGAGTACTTAGAGATTTGCTTGGAGCACAAATTCTCTACACCGTTCTTCCAACATTAGTGCAAGCTTAAGTCACAAGAACGAGGAATTCTACTTCAGTTTCAAGTTTGGTATATTGGGTCTACTCCAACAGTGGTCACTTCAAATAGCCTATAAAGGGATTGGTAAAGATAGTCAGAGAGAGTTTATGAGTGAATTTGATCAGCCAATTGAATTCTCCACGGGATAGATGTGACTAATTAAATTCTTCTCCACAAGATTTCACGAATATATGCGTACAATGTTTTGATGATCTGAGGTATCAAAACCAGCATGGGGGAGGATGACTACACCTGAACGCACACGAGTACACTTGATGTACTTAACCTTGTTTCTATTTAAGACATTCAGGGAAGACAAATGTCAACTCGCAGAGAAAATTAGTGTTTTTAACTCCTTTGCTTTTGGCTATTATTTCAACTACATGGGGGAAGAGATGTAAGAAACAGTTGCTGATGATAAAAGAGGTACACAATGGTATGACGATTCCTCTAGATAGTCAGTATCCTGCAGGAAGAAATGAGTTTATTCGGGACTTAGTTAACTTTGGTGTTATCATTTCGACTACTTAGAGGGTTCAATTATCTACATCAGGGACTTAGCTAACCTTGGGTGTTACAAGAAATATCATCATTATTTTGAAGGAAGGAATGCGCACTTTCGGGACTTAATTAACTTTGATGCTACGATTTCGACTTCATGAATGGGATAGAGTGTGTACTTCAGGTTTTTGGGCTTCATACAATGAGACTGGTTGCATCTCTTCAACTACATGGGGGATGAGATATCTTGATACTTTTGGTATGCATTACTTGAGCTTCCAGTGGGAAGAAATGTGAGAAGAATTATTCAAGCGTGAGAAGATACGTTGCTGATCTATTTGATGATCATCTGAATGGATAATCACCAAGCTTATTATTAAAGAAGCAATAACATTTGATGTGGGTATCCTACTAATTCCGCTGTGCACTTAAGCATTCTAAGCTTGTAATAAAGCTTTGAAACTGCTTGAGAAGAAGATTGTCGATTTGGGGGGAAGCTATTAAGGCTTCAAAATGAAGAATATGTGGCATTATGGGGAAGCTAATTCAGAAGCTTCTCCTTAAACAAGAAGTGTATAGGTTACTTAGTTCATGCCTAGTATAGTATTTCTCCTACAAGGTACTATAAAGATGATTCATGTTGAAGTGCAGACTTGAAGTCAAATGAAAAGAAGATTCTAGAAAACTTTGACATGACCAGAAGTGCAGGAAAATAAAGTATTTCAAGACATGCAGCTAATTCAAAAACTTCGTGATGACCAGAAGTGTATGAAGAAAGTTGAGCAATCAAGTAGATCAAAGGCCACTGACGACATCATTAGCATTGGAAGCTTCGTGAAAGTTCTTGTTCTTAATCATTATGTACTTGTTAGGAAAATATTATAAGTAATTCCGTATATCGTCCCATGGGGAAAGATTGTTAGGATTTCATTTTATGTGACGACATTATGAAATTACCATAGTTTAACATATCACCATACGTAGGGACTAGAATAAGCATTTTAGTAAACTTATGTATTAGATGGTGGTATAAATACCCCTCCAAGGCTTCCATGGAGGGGTGAGACTCTTGTAACATTCACACATTCATTCATAATACATACTTTGTTTCTCTCTCTACTCTCTCTCTCTTTCTCTCTAGAAAGATGACTATTAAATGGTTTGAGTCTCCCCGACCACTGAATCTATGATTCTTTAAATATGTCACCTTTTAACTTTTATTTATTTTGTTACTTTATAAAGAACCATATGCAACCAAGATGGCCCAACATATATATATGACTTAACCCAACACTATAACTCTAGAAGTATATAATATTCAACAATTTTGCAATCTATGATTACATGTCCCACATCGCAAAACAAGGAAAGTAATGTGTGTTCATATACATGAGGTTTCTTGTTGAACCTGAATGGGTAACACTCAGTTTAGTGCACATACAGCAATGGTTTTTGCGATTTGTTGCCTTTTTCTTGCAAACTTTAATGATTTTTGTGGTTTGTTGTTGCCTTTTTCTACATCAATGGTTTTTGTGGTTTGTCAGATATAATAGAATTTGTCCTTAATGGTTTTTGTGGTTTGTTGTGCATAATAGATTTAGGATCGAATTTTTTTTTTGAGATCCCCTTCTTATGATTTGACTTGTAATGCGTTTGGTCCTTTTGAAAATATTTCTATTAATTTAATTGTTAATTCGAGGACGTAATCGTTGTAATCATACTATTAAAATACAGAGAAAAATCGAATATTCGCTCTCAATTTTGAAACCAAGATATGCTTTCTAGCCTAAAAAAATTCCCTAAATAGATCACTGCGACTCACCGACTGTGCGAATATACCAATATTTTTACACGTGTCCTATTTTAATTTGAAAAGTACTAGTGGTTGATGGACAGTTTCTTTTGTGCAACTTACACCTATCTTACTTTCGTACGACCAAATTTTATCTTAAAAAAAACAAAATGAAAATCAATATTCAAATTTGGTTTTAGTTCTTTTGGGAAAAAAAACTTGATCACACAAAAGGATAATAACCGTGAGTAACACAAAAAATGTAAAGTCAAACCAATTTAAGGGTAGCTTGACAACCCATCAACCGCTTAGGCTATATTTGATAGCCTTTGAATTGTGCAATTAAGAGGATATCTATGATTCGGTCAGAGCAAAGCTTGTTTGACAAAAAAAATTGACGTTGAACCAATTGGAAAAGTATTGTATGCGTACATGGCCAATAAGACATCGCCAATCAATTCAGCGCCCCACCTTTTGACCCATCTTAATCCTTATTTTTTAATCAATGATTCCTTTTTTCATTACTCGAATAAAATAACAGTTATGTATATATTAAATAAAAGGTTTAATTTTTTAAGCCTAAACACTACTATAAAATTGTTATTTTTAAATTGATGAAACATCATATTATTATTTCATGAAACACATGTTCTTTTACATAATAAGTTGATTTTATTAATGTGAGACAATAATTAATGAGTTTTTTTAACGGCAAAATTTATTAACTAGTAAGATGCTAGAAGGACATTACAAAGAAATCAAATTAGGGTTTTTTAACCAACTCACCCAAGAAAAAGAAGAATTACATCTACTAACACACCAAGTGTAAGAACGCGAAACAATGTCATCGAAGATCACAGACCGTCTCGAAGAGGTCTCGGCAAAAATAAGTTGATTCCTATACACCCAAAGATGCCACCACGCAACATAGAACACTCCTTCCAACATGAGCTTGATCCTAGAAGAGAGCCGAATAGATGAAAACCAACCAATGATATCCAATCCAGAAAAAGACAAAATCAATGAAGTATAATATATTTTATAACGAAGTGGAGGCCCTAATAAAGGATAAAAAGGTAATTCAAAATTAATTCAAGGTGATTCAGAAACCATTCTCAAACATTCATTATCATTCAGAATCAAATTCATTAAGGATCTAATAGTTTGATTTTTTTGCTAAAGTTCTATTAAATAAATGAATAAATAAATAAAATTATGTAATTCATGTTATGTGGTTTGGTTTTCGGTTACGAGGGTTCAATTTAATCAAATTTTAATTCGATTCGGTTATACTAAGAAAAAATTTAATAAAACTAATCGAACCGAATAAATCAAACAACTTGAACCAAACCGATGAACACCATAAACGGAAGGAGTATTTATTTAGTTACTTTAAAAAGAACCGTATGCAACAACATGGCCCAACATCTATATTTGACTTGGCCCAACATTAGAAGCATTTGATATTTACTATTAATATATATACTATAAAAGGAAAAATACGACGTCGTTTTTCACGTTTTCCAAAAGCAAAAAATAGCCCACAACCGGCCCAATTAAAGGAAAAAAAGTTTCACCAGCCCAAAGTATATAAATTTTTTTTACCTAACGGCCCCTCAACTTTTAGCTATTTACGATTTTTTATATAATAAACTTTATTTCTCAAATATATACAACATATTTACCGACTCATTCGGATCAAAAAATACCCGCGAAAAGATATTGGAATTGCGAACAAAACGAGCTCAATATTGCAATGCATCGACCTGCTCACATATTTTAAAAAAATGTTGAAGTTTAATATAAATAGAAAAAAAAGAAAATTTACAAAACGTACCCTCAGCTTTTAACTATTTACGACTTTTTAATATAATAAACTTTATTTATCAAATATATAACACATATCTACCGATTCATTCAGATCAAAAAACACTCGCGGAAAGATCTTCGAATTGCGAACAAAACGAACCCAATATTGCAATGCTTCCGACATGCTCACGATTTTATAAAAAATGTTGAAGTTAGCCCCGTCGCAACGCGTGGACAAATTTTCTCTCAATATTCATTCAAAACAGATTCGTCAAAAATTATGCCCCGCGGCAACGTGCGGGCTATGTAATCAAATCGCACAAAAACAAACCCCGCCGCAACGCGCGAAAAGTCCAGCTCTTATGCAATCAAAAACTGCCCTATGCTATGCCCAAAAAATTTTTTTTTTAAAAATTAACGCCCCGCAGCTACGCGCGGGCAATCCATGCTATGTATATACTATACTTTGGTGGAAATAGCGACGCCGCGTATTTGTCATCCTGCAAAAACAATTTACATATCATATGCCTATATGGAGAAATACCAACGTCTGTAATGCACCTAAAAAAGCACTTGGCCCTACTAAAAAGCCCAAAAGCCCGTCCAAAATTAAAAAAAAAGTTCTGGCCCAAAAAAATAAAAAATAACTACACACGGACCTCACACTTTAACATATTTACGACCTTTTTTTATGAAAATATCACTTTATTTATCAATATAAACAATTTGTAACTATTCGTTCTATACTATATTTTGGAGAGAAATCTACGACGTCGTATTGTCACCTGACAAAACAATTGGCTACAAAAAAGTCCCAAAAGCCCGTCTCAAAATTTAAAAAAAAATTCCGGCCCAAAAAAAAAATAAAAAATAAATAACTTACACAAGGACTCCTGAATTTTCCGAAGAGGAGGAGGAAGACGAATTATCAGTGGAGGATAACAATGATGGCAGAATTAATGATCTCGAGGCAAATAATGGCATTGATGAGAGTGACGTGGAGGAGGTGCTTGAAACACTATTTGATCAACCTGATGATCAGAAGGACAAACACTCAGAAGATCCTTTTGGTTTATACCCTTTATTGAACAAAGAAAATATCGAATTGGCACGAAAGGTTACTGAAGAAGATCATAGTTTGTCTCATCCGCCGGGTTTCACTCCGGAGGAGGGTTTGAATGAAGGTAATACTGTTAATCTTGACATGAAGGACTACGGAGAAAATGAGAGAGATGACAATTCGTTTGTTAACCTTGAAGATGGTAAGGATAATTCTGAGTCGGTAAACAAAAATTCAGAATCAAAGCGTTCGGGTCACTCTAAGTACTCTGTTCTGCCGCGAACGGGGGGTTCTATTTTAAATCTTATGGAGGAAGTTGTGAAGGTGGGCCAAACTATGGGTTATAACATGGATGGGTGCATCAAGGATATCACTGAGATCATTGAATCCCAAGGAGAATTTGGGGTTAATCGATGAATTTTATGTCTTTGAACGTTCAAGGCCTCGCCCAAAAGGCCAAAAAAGATTGGGTAAAGGAGTTGTGTGTTAAAAATAAAGTGAATTTTGTGGGTCTTCAAGAAACTAAGATGGGGTCTATTGATCTAAGTAGTGTGAGGTCTTGCTGGGGTAATTCTAATTTTGATTATGTGCATAGTGATTCCGTTGGTAACTCGGGAGGGATCTTGTGCATTTGGGATCCTAATTCTTTTCGGAGGAGTAGCTTTACGAGATCGGACTATTTTGTCATTGTTCGAGGTGTGTGGTTGAAATCAGGGATTGATCTTATGATAGTGGTTGTATATGCGCCTCAAGAGGCTAAAGAAAAGCGTATGTTATGGGATTATTTGGCTCATGTGTCGAATCAATGGGTTGGTAAACTTGTTATGATGGGCGACTTTAATGAGGTGAGATATAAATCGGACAGATATGGTTCGAATTTTAATGCTCACGACGCTGAGATTTTCAATTCATTCATATACAACGCGGGTCTTGATGAAGTCCCTTTAGGAGGAAGTGCTTATACCTGGTGTCTCAAATCTGCTTCTAAAATGAGTAAATTGGATCGATTTTTTGTTTCCGAAAATTTGTTGAGCATGTGTCCTAATATCACTGCTATTACCTTGGAGCGGTTTATTTCAGACCATCGTCCTATTTTATTACGTGAAGTCAGGTATGATTACGGTCCTATTCCTTTTCGATTCTATCGTTACTGGCTGGAAGTTGATGGTTTTGACAAGTTGGTTAGGGATTCTTGGAACGTGGCTCCTGTTAACAAGAAAAATGCCATCCGAAACTTCATGGGTAAACTTAAATTTCTTAAAGACCGTATTCGGAGCTGGCTCTCTATTCATAGGTCGAATTCGCGAGGTGAGATCTATTTCCTTAAAGAGGAGTTGCGGTCTTGTGATGAGGTTATTGATAAGGGAGATTGCTCGAATGAGGTGGTCCATAAACGTACGGAGATTCTCAACAAGATTCATCAGGTAAATAATATTCAAGCTTCGGAAATTGCTCAAAAAGCCAAGATTAAATGGGCAATCGAGGGAGATGAAAATGTGAAGTTTTTTCATGGTATGCTAAACAAGAAGCGCAATCAATCTAATATTCGGGGTATTATGGTGAATGGGACGTGGGTCGATGACCCGGTTCAGGTGAAGCGTGAATTCTTTGAACATTTTCGGGGTAGGTTCGATAAACCATCAGTGAATCGAGCGTGTATTGATACCCCTTTTCCTGTCTCCCTATCGATTGATCAGAAAGAGGATATGGAACGCAGGATTTCTAAAGAGGAGGTTAAAAGGGCTGTGTGGGATTGCGGCGTTGATAAGTCTCCGGGTCCGGATGGTTTTTCATTTAGCTTTTACCGTCATTTTTGGCCTGTGATTGAGAAGGACGTGTTCGAGGCTGTTGACTATTTCTTCATGTATGGTGAAATACCGAATGGATGTAACTCGAACTTTATTGCTTTGATTCCTAAAATCCTTGATGCCAACATGGTTAAGGATTTTCGTCCTATAAGTTTGATCGGGAGCTTATACAAGATTATTGCTAAAATCTTGGCGAACCGATTAGTTGGTGTGCTTGGTGATCTTGTCAATGAGGTTCAATCAGCTTTTGTGGCGGACAGACAAATCCTAGACGGTCCATTTATTCTTGATGAGGTTCTTCAATGGTGTCGTAGGAAGAAAAAACACGCTCTTATTTTCAAAGTTGATTTCGAGAAAGCTTTTGATTCGGTCCGCTGGGATTTCGTGGATGATGTGTTAAATAAATTTGGTTTCGGTGAAAGATGGAGGACTTGGATTCAAAGTTGTCTTAGATCATCCAGGGGGTCCATTCTTGTCAACGGTAGTCCTACGGAGGAATTTCAATTTTTTAGAGGTCTTAAACAAGGTGATCCTTTATCCCCTTTTTTATTCATTCTTATTATGGAGAGCTTGCATATTTCTTTTCAACGTGTGGTAGATGCGGGTTTGTTTACGGGGATCAAAATTAATTCCATGGTGAATTTGTCTCATTTGTTTTATGCGGATGATGCAATCTTTCTTGGCCAATGGAGTGAGCTCAATATCGATTCGTTAGTTCGAGTTTTGGATTGTTTTTTCCGGGCTTCTGGTCTTCGTATTAACATGTGTAAGAGTAAGATTATGGGTGTTAACGTTGAAGATGGGATGGTTAAAAACGCGGCTTCTAAACTTGGGTGTCTTGTCCTTAAGACTCCATTCACTTATTTGGGTACGAAAGTTGGGGGAAATATGTCAAGGAAGCAAGCTTGGAAAGAAGTGGTGGACAAGGTGTTATCTCGTCTTTCTAGATGGAAGATGAAACTCCTTTCAATCGGAGGCAGACTCACTCTTCTTAAGTCCGTGTTAGGATCTATGCCAATCTTCCATATGTCCATTTTTAAGGTTCCCTCGAGTATTCTTAAATCTCTTGAATCTATTCGTAGTCGGTTCTTTAATGGCCAGGATCCGAAGAGTAACAAAGCTTCTTGGGTAAAGTGGAACAAGGTCCTAACTCCGAAGGATAAAGGGGGTTTAGGGGTATCAAGCTTGTTTGCCCTTAATAGAGGTCTCATGCTCAAGTGGGTTTGGCGGTTCTATTCTCAGAAATGTTCCTTATGGACTAAAGTGATTAAGGCTATTTATGGGGAGGACGGGAATTTGAACAAGGATGTTTCTGGTGGAGTTCGAACCTGCTGGACATCGATAGTTCACGAAGTAAGGGTGTTACAAGGTCGGGGTATTAATGTTGCAGATTACATCCGATTGAAGCTGGGGAATGGGGAGAACACGCGGTTCTGGGTCGACAATTGGTATGAAGGCGGTGTCATCAAAGAGCTGTTCCCACGTATGTTCGCTCTTGAGTTGAATAAGAATGCTACTGTTAGTTCGAAATTGAATGCGTCAAGTTTAGATAACTCATTTCGAAGAAAAGCGAGAAGTGGAATTGAAGAGATGCAACTTAACTCTTTGGCTGAGATTTCTCGGATGACTACTCTCGTGCCTTGCGAAGATCGTTACGTTTGGACGTTAGAAAGTGATGGGGTCTTTTCGGTGGCTTCAATTCGAAAGGAGATTGATGGGAATCGGTTTCAGGATGTTAGTTTGCCGACTAGGTGGGTTAAATCCGTGCCAATCAAGGTGAATATCATAGCTTGGAAAGTCAAATCTAACGCGCTCCCAACGCGTTTTAATATCTCTCGTCGTGGAATGGATATTGATTCGATTGTTTGTCCCATTTGTAATGCCGGTGTGGAATCGACAAACCATATTTTCTTTCAATGCGTTGTAGTGAGACAGATTATGCGTAAGATATCTTCTTGGTGGAATATCGACTATTCGGATGTGAATTCTTACGAGGAATGGCGAGTTTGGTTGGTTTCTATTCGGATTCAATCCAATCTCAAAGGCGTTCTTGAGGGTGTATACTATGGTTTGTGGTGGTATATGTGGAACTTTCGCAACAAGCTTCTGTTTGATAAGAAGATCCCTGAAAAGGCGCTGATATTTGATAATTTAGTTTCTAGTTCTTTTTATTGGTGTAAATTCAGATGTAAAGCGTCGTTCAAGTGGGACGATTGGCTTAAGAACCCTTATATTGTTCTTGTTTGATCTAGCTCCTTGCTAGTGTTTTAATAAATCGCCGTTCAAAAAAAAATATTACTGTAGTAAGATTCTTAAGGCATTGTGTTTAGTTTCAAAATAAGTGAAGGACGTCGCAAGTAAATTTTATTGAAATAAATTGACCAATTTTTTGAGAATATATGTGTTGATTGTACCTTTAATCCGATAATAATATAACATCTTTTGCCTTTTTGATTTATTCCTAGGAATAAAGCTGCAACATTTTAGTAACAAAAATATGAATAGGCGTTGATATTCTAGTTCTTTTTATTGGTGTAAATTCAGATGTAAAGCGTCGTTCAAGTGAGACGATTGGCTTAAGAACCCTTATATTGTTCTTGTTTGATCTAGCTCCTTGCTAGTGTTTTAATAAATCGCCGTTCAAATTTTTTTTTACTGTAGTAAGATTTTTAAGGCATTGTGTTTAGTTTCAAAATAAGTGAAGGACGTCGCAAGTAACTTTTATTGAAATAAATTGACCAATTTTTTGAGAATATATGTGTTGATTGTACCTTTAATCCGATAATAATATAACATCTTTCGCCTTTTTGATTTATTCCTAGGAATAAAGCTGCAACATTTTAGTAACAAAAATATGAATGATAAGATTGGCTAAGATTTTTCGGATGACTACTCTCGTGCCTTGCGAAGATCGTTACGTTTGGAAGTTAGAAAGTGATGAGGTTTTTCGGTGGCTTCAATTCGAAAGGAGATTGATGGGAATCGGTTTCAGGATGTTAGTTTGCCGACTAGGTGGGTTAAATCCGTGCCAATCAAGGTGAATATCATAGCTTGGAAAGTCAAATCTAACGCGCTCCCAACGCGTTTTAATATCTCTCGTCGTGGAATGGATATTGATTCGATTGTTTGTCCCATTTGTAATGCCGGTGTGGAATCGACAAACCATATTTTCTTTCAATGCGTTGTAGTGAGACAGATTATGCGTAAGATATCTTCTTGGTGGAATATCGACTATTCGGATGTGAATTCTTACGAGGAATGGCGAGTTTGGTTGGTTTCTATTCGGATTCAATCCAATCTCAAAGGCGTTCTTGAGGGTGTATACTATGGTTTGTGGTGGTATATGTGGAACTTTCGCAACAAGCTTCTGTTTGATAAGAAGATCCCTGAAAAGGCGCTGATATTTGATAATTTAGTTTCTAGTTCTTTTTATTGGTGTAAATTCAGATGTAAAGCGTCGTTCAAGTGGGACGATTGGCTTAAGAACCCTTATATTGTTCTTGTTTGATCTAGCTCCTTGCTAGTGTTTTAATAAATCGCCGTTCAAAAAAAAAATAAAAAATTACATAGTCTAGAACATAAAATGTATTTCATAAAATTAATGCGTTGAATTTAAAAGTCATATAATACTTAAATATTATACGTTTACAAATAATTGCATTCAATTATTCATTATATAACGTATTACAGAAAAAATATTACTCGTCGTTATAGATTACGATCACATTAATCAATTTTCACACATAGATTTTTACAAATGTTTACTTTACGAGCAAAAAATTCGTTATACAATAAAAGTATTGCAATAATCGGTTAATACTTGTATAATTATTTGAATATTAGTTAGAAAATAATCATGTATAATATGCACGGTTCGGTTCGGTTAACCGCGGATATCTAAAAGTAAAAACCGAAACCGAACCATTATAAGCGGGTTTTTTCGGTTTCGGTTTTTTTCGGTTTCGGTTTCTTCGGTTTTGGGTTTTTTCGGTTTCGGATTAAGCGGTTCGGCTCGGTTCGTCGGTTTCACGGTTTTTTTGAACACCCCTACCTGCGGCAGGTATCTAAGCTAGGAGCTGGGGTTGCTTTCAGGCTATGAGTGTTGAGTGTGGACTTACCCTAAAGATCTTAATTTTGATATATGAATTGTTTCTTTTCAAGACATTCGTTATATCAGTTATTTCGGTTGGATATGTCTGTCCTTAAGAACTTATGTACCTTAAGCCGTGTTGACTTATTATCCTTTGGTTATTTATTTAAGACTTCCGCTGTTTATGCTTGTGTTATGATTGTGTATGCTTTTGATGTCACACCATATTTGTAATACTTCTACCCTTGTGGGTCGGGGCGTTACATGTTTTATGCGGATGATGCAATCTTTCTTGGCCAATGGAGTGAGCTCAATATCGATTCGTTAGTTCGAGTTATGGATTGTTTTTTCCGGGCTTCTGGTCTTCGTATTAACATGTGTAAGAGTAAGATTATGGGTGTTAACGTTGAAGATGGGATTGGTAAAAACCGCGGCTTCGAAACTTTGGGTGTCTTTCCTTAAGTCTCCATTCACTTATTTGGTTTACGAAAGTTGGTCGCGTTGAATTATGTAAGGAAGCAAGCTTGGAAAGAAGTGGTGGGTCTGGTGTTATCTCGTCTTTCTAGATGGAAGATGAAACTCCTTTCATATCGGAGGCAGAATCACTTCTTCTTAGTCCGATGTTAGGATCTATGTCCAATCTTCACATATGTCTATTTTTATGGTTCCCTCGAGTATCTTAAATCTCTTGTTCTATTCGTAGTCGAGTTCTTTAATGGCCAGGATCCGAAGATTTACAAGCTTATTGGTAATAGGGAACAGTCCTAAACTCCGATGGATAAAAAGGGGGTTTAGGGGTATCATAGATTGTGTGCCCTTAATAGTGGGTTCATGCTCAGTGGGTTTGGCGGTTCTATCTCAGAATGGTCTTATGGACTATTGTGATTAAGGCCTTCATTATAGGGAGACGGGATTTGGACCATGGATGTTTCTGGTAGTGTTCAGAACATGCGTGGTCATCGACTAGTTCACGAAGTATGGGTGTTACTTGGTCGGGGTAGTTTGCGTTGCTGATTTCATCTGCATTGAAGCTGGGGATATGGGGTGAACACGCGGTTCTGGGTCGATAATTGGTATGGAAGGCGAGTCATCGCAAAGAGCTGTTCCCACGTATGTTCGCTCTTGAGTTGAATAAGAATGCTACTGTTAGTTCGAAAATTGAATGCGTCAACTTTAGATAACTCATTTCGAAGAAAAGCGAGAAGTAGAATTGAAGAGATGCAACTTAACTCTTTGGCTGAGATTTATCGGATGACTACTCTCGTGCCTTGTGAAGATCGTTACGTTGGGCGTTGAAAGTATGAGGTTTTTCGTGGCTTCAATTCGAAATGAGATTGATGGGAATGGTGTCAGGATCGTTAGTTTGCCGACTTAGGTGGTTAAATCCGTGCCAATCAACGGTGAATTTCATAGTTGGGAATGTCAAATCTACACGCTCCCAACGC
Organism: Tanacetum coccineum; assembly: GCA_026074375.1. Classification (NCBI taxonomy): domain Eukaryota; kingdom Viridiplantae; phylum Streptophyta; class Magnoliopsida; order Asterales; family Asteraceae; genus Tanacetum; species Tanacetum coccineum. The sequence goes on along the minus strand of BQNB010020639.1, from coordinate 29,751 downwards.
GTTTTATACTCTCTCGTCGTGGAATGGATATTGATTCGATTGTGGTGTCCCATTTGTAATGCGGTGTGGAATCGATAAACCATATTTTCTATTCAATGCAGTTGTAGTGAGACAAGATTATGAGTAAGATATCTTCTTGTGGAATCTCGACTATTGGATGTGAATTCTTTACGAGGAATGGCGAGTTTGTTGGTTTTATTCGGATTCAATCCAATCTCAAAGGCGTTCTTGAGGGTGTATACTATGGTTTGTGGTGGTATATGTGGAACTTTCGCAACAAGCTTCTGTTTGATAAGAAGATCCCTGAAAAGGCGCTGATATTTGATAATTTAGTTTCTAGTTCTTTTTATTGGTGTAAATTCAGATGTAAAGCGTCGTTCAAGTGGGACGATTGGCTTAAGAACCCTAATATTGTTCTTGTTTGATCTAGCTCCTTGCTAGTGTTTTAAGAAATCGCCGTTCAAAAAAAATAATATTACTGTAGTAAGATTCTTAAGACATTGTGTTTAGTTTCAAAATAAGTGAAGGACGTCGCAAGTAACTTTTATTGAAATAAATTGACCAATTTTTTGAGAATATATGTGTTGATTGTACCTTTAATCCGATAATAATATAACATCTTTTTCCTTTTTGATTTATTCCTAGGAATAAAGCTGCAACATTTTAGTTCGAAATTGAATGCGTCAAGTTTAGATAACTCATTTCGAAGAAAAGCGAGAAGTGGAATTGAAGAGATGCAACTTAACTCTTTGGCTGAGATTTCTCGGATGACTACTCTCGTGCCTTGCGAAGATCGTTACGTTTGGACGTTAGAAAGTGATGAGGTTTTTCGGTGGCTTCAATTCGAAAGGAGATTGATGGGAATCGGTTTCAGGATGTTAGTTTGCCGACTAGGTGGGTTAAATCCGTGCCAATCAAGGTGAATATCATAGCTTGGAAAGTCAAATCTAACGCGCTCCCAACGCGTTTTAATATCTCTCGTCGTGGAATGGATATTGATTCGATTGTTTGTCCCATTTGTAATGCCGGTGTGGAATCGACAAACCATATTTTCTTTCAATGCGTTGTAGTGAGACAGATTATGCGTAAGATATCTTCTTGGTGGAATATCGACTATTCGGATGTGAATTCTTACGAGGAATGACGAGTTTGGTTGGTTTCTATTCGGATTCAATCCAATCTCAAAGGCGTTCTTGAGGGTGTATACTATGGTTTGTGGTGGTATATGTGGAACTTTCGCAACAAGCTTCTGTTTGATAAGAAGATCCCTGAAAAGGCGCTGATATTTGATAATTTAGTTTCTAGTTCTTTTTATTGGTGTAAATTCAGATGTAAAGCGTCGTTCAAGTGAGACGATTGGCTTAAGGATAAAAAAATCCTTTAGATTGGTCTTGTTTGATCTAGCTCCTTGCTAGTGTTTTAATAAATCGCCGTTCAAAAAAATATTACTGTAGTAAGATTCTTAAGGCATTGTGTTTAGTTTCAAAATAAGTGAAGGACATCGCTAGTAAATTTATATTGAAATAAATTGACCAATTTTGTGAGAATTATATGTGTTGTTTGTACTTTAATCCGATAATAATATAACATCTTTTGCCTTTTTGATTTATTCCTAGGAATAAAGCTGCAACATTTTAGTAACAAAAATATGAATAGGCGTTGATATTCTAGTTCTTTTTATTGGTGTAAATTCAGATGTAAAGCGTCGTTCAAGTGAGACGATTGGCTTAAGAACCCTTATATTGTTCTTGTTTGTCTAGCTCTTGCTTGTGTTTAATAATCGCCGTTCAATTTTTTTTTACTGTAGTAAGATTTTTAAGGCATTGTGTTTAGAAATTTAAATAAATTTCAAAAATAATGTGCAAGGAACGTCGCAAGTAACTTTATTGAAATAAATTGACAATTTTTTGAGAATATATGTGTTGATTGTACCTTTAATCCGATAATAATATAACATCTTTCGCCTTTTTGATTTATTCCTAGGAATAAAGCTGCAACATTTTAGTAACAAAAATATGAATGATAAGATTGGCTAAGATTTCTCGGATGACTACTCTCGTGCCTTGCGAAGATCGTTACGTTTGGACGTTAGAAAGTGATGGGGTCTTTTCGGTGGCTTCAATTCGAAAGGAGATTGATGGGAATCGGTTTCAGGATGTTAGTTTGCCGACTAGGTGGGTTAAATCCGTGCCAATCAAGGTGAATATCATAGCTTGGAAAGTCAAATCTAACGCGCTCCCAACGCGTTTTAATATCTCTCGTTGTGGAATGGATATTGATTCGATTGTTTGTCCCATTTGTAATGCCGGTGTGGAATCGACAAACCATATTTTCTTTCAATGCGTTGTAGTGAGACAGATTATGCGTAAGATATCTTCTTGGTGGAATATCGACTATTCGAATGTGAATTCTTACGAGGAAAGGCAAGTTTGGTTGGTTTCTATTCGGATTCAATCCAAACCCAAAGGCGTTCTTGAGGGTGTATACTATGGTTTATGGTGGTATATGTGGAACTTTCGCAACAAGCTTCTGTTTGATAAGAAGATCCCTGAGATATTTGATAATTTAGTTTCTAGTTCTTTTTATTGGTGAAAATTCAGATGTAAAGCGTCATTCAAGTGGGACGATTGGCTTAAGAACCCTTATATTGTTCTTGTTTGATCTAGCTCCTTGCTAGTGTTTTAATAAATCGCCGTTCAAAAAAAAAGTGATGTTGGTCAACTAAAGTTTTGAAGGAAATAATTTGACCGACTTATATTTGGTGAATGAATTGATCACTTCAAAATACGAACACAATGGATTAACTTTTGTTCATCGATGAACTACAAGACTTACTTGACTTGGCTATTAATCGACTAACTTTCAATCACCATAGGACTTGTATCAACATATAACATCAAACAAATGTAACAAACAAGCAAAAGAACCCGCGCGTTGCGGCGGGGCTAATTTTTTCCCGAATAATTTTTTTTTAGATTTCAGTTTCGGGGGGTTTTTTTTGGCGATGCGTTATGCGGGGCTAATTTTTAATATTTTCTTTTTTTGTATGATTCGGGGAAAAAAATTTTGCGTTGGGACGGACTAATATTTTCCCGAATATTTTCTTTTTTTGGGACGGTTTTGTAAAAATTTTTACGGGAATTTTTGTGTAAGAAAATCGTAAATAGTTAAAAGGTGAGGGTCCGTTTTGTATTTTTTTTACTTTGGGCAAGATTTTAGGCTATTTTTTAGTTTTTTTTTGCTAATTTTTTCCCGGATATTTCCTTTTTTTGTATGATTCGGGAAATTTTTAACGTATTGTATTACTTCGTATAAATTTTTTTTGAATGGCGATTTATTAAAACACTAGCAAGGAGCTAGATCAAACAAGAACAATATAAGGGTTTTTATGCCAATCGTCCCACTTGAACGACGCTTTACATCTGAATTTACACCAATAAAAAGAACTAGAAACTAAATTATCAAATATCAGCGCCTTTTCAGAGATCTTCTTATCAAACAAGATTGGTTAGCAAACTTCCACATATACCACATAAACCATAGTATACACCCTCTAAGAACGCCTTTAGTTTTGGATTGAATCCGAATTAGAAACCAACCAACTCGCCATTCTCCGTAAGGAATCAACATCGATAGTCGATATTCCACCAAGAAGATATCTTACGCATAATCTGTCTCACTACAACGCATTTGAAAAAAAATGGTTTGTCGATTCCACACCGGCATTACAAATGGGACAAACAATCGAATCAATATCCATTCCACGACGAGAGATATTAAAACGCGTTGGGAGCGCGTTAGATTTGACTTTCCAAGCTATGATATTCATCTTGATTGGCACGGATTTAACCCACCTAGTTGGCAAACTAACATCCTGAAACCGATTCCCATCAATCTCCTTTCGAATTGAAGCCACCGAAAAGACCCCATCACTTTCTAACGTCCAAACGTAACGATCTTCACAAGGCACGAGAGTAGTCATCCGAGAAATCTCAGCTAAAGAGTTAAGTTGCATCTCTTCTATTCCACTTCTCGCTTTTCTTCGAAATGAGTTATCTAAACTTGACACATTCAATTTCAAACTAACAGTAGCATTCTTATTCAACTCAAGAGCGAACATACGTGGGAACAGCTCTTTGATGACACCGCCTTCATACCAATTATCGACCCAGAACCGCGTGTCCCCCAGTCCCCCAACTTCAATCGGATGCAATCTGCAACATTAATACCCCGACTGTACACCATACTTCGAGAACTATCGATGTCCAGCAGTCACTCCACCAGAAACATCCTTGTTCATATTCCCGTCCTCCCCATAAATAGCCTTAATCACTTTAGTCCATAAGGAACATTTATGAGAATAGAACCGCCAAACCCACTTGAGCATGAGGCCTCTATTAAGGGCAAACAAGCTTGATACCCCTAAACCCCCTTTATCCAGTCGAAGTTAGGACCTGTATCCACTTTACCTCCTGAAGCTTTGTTACTCTCGGAATCAGGCCATTAAGAACCGACTACGAATATATTCAAGAGATTTAATAATACTCGAGGGAACCTTAAAAATGGACATATGGAAGATTGGCAGAGATCCTAACACGGACTTTAAGAAGATGAGTCAGCCTTCGATTAAAAGGATTCATCTCCATCTAGAAAGACAGATAACTACCTTGTCCACCACTTCTTCCAAGCTTGCTTCCCATGACATAGTTTCCCCCAACATTCGTACCCAAAATAAAGAGATTGATGGAGTCTTAAGGACAAAGACACCCCAAGTTTAGAAGCCGCATTTTTAACCATCCCATCTTCAACGTTAACACCCATAATCTTACTCTTACACATGTTAATACGAAGACCAGAAGCCCGGAAAAAACAATCCAAAACTCGAACTAACGAATCGATATTGAGCTCACTCCATTGGCCAAGAAAGATTGCATCATCCGCATAAAACAAATGAGACAAATTCACCATGGAATTAATTTTGATCCCCGTAAACAAACCCGCATCTACCACACGTTGAAAAGAAATATGCAAGCTCTCCATAATAAGAATGAATAAAAAAGGGGATAAAGGATCACCTTGTTTAAGACCTCTAAAAAATTGAAATTCCTCCGTAGGACTACCGTTGACAAGAATGGACCCCCTGGATGATCTAAGACAACTTTGAATCCAAGTCCTCCATCTTTCACCGAAACCAAATTTATTTAACACATCATCCACGAAATCCCAGCGGACCGAATCAAAAGCTTTCTCGAAATCAACTTTGAAAATAAGAGCGTGTTTTTTCTTCCTACGACACCATTGAAGAACCTCATCAAGAATAAATGGACCGTCTAGGATTTGTCTGTCCGCCACAAAAGCTGATTGAACCTCATTGACAAGATCACCAAGCACACCAACTAATCGGTTCGCCAAGATTTTAGCAATAATCTTGTATAAGCTCCCGATCAAACTTATAGGACGAAAATCCTTAACCATGTTGGCATCAAGGATTTTAGGAATCAAAGCAATAAAGTTCGAGTTACATCCATTCGGTATTTCACCATACATGAAGAAATAGTCAACAGCCTCGAACACGTCCTTCTCAATCACAGGCCAAAAATGACGGTAAAAGCTAAATGAAAAACCATCCGGACCCGGAGACTTATCAACGCCGCAATCCCACACAGCCCTTTTAACCTCCTCTTTAGAAATCCTGCGTTCCATATCCTCTTTCTGATCAATCGATAGGGAGACAGGAAAAGGGGTATCAATACACGCTCGATTCACTGATGGTTTATCGAACCTACCCCGAAAATGTTCAAAGAATTCACGCTTCACCTGAACCGGGTCATCGACCCACGTCCCATTCACCATAATACCCCGAATATTAGATTGATTGCGCTTCTTGTTTAGCATACCATGAAAAAACTTCACATTTTCATCTCCCTCGATTGCCCATTTAATCTTGGCTTTTTGAGCAATTTCCGAAGCTTGAATATTATTTACCTGATGAATCTTGTTGAGAATCTCCGTACGTTTATGGATCACCTCATTCGAGCAATCTCCCTTATCAATAACCTCATCACAAGACCGCAACTCCTCTTTAAGGAAATAGATCTCACCTCGCGAATTCGACCTATGAATAGAGAGCCAGCTCCGAATACGGTCTTTAAGAAATTTAAGTTTACCCATGAAGTTTCGGATGGCATTTTTCTTGTTAACAGGAGCCACGTTCCAAGAATCCCTAACCAACTTGTCAAAACCATCAACTTCCAGCCAGTAACGATAGAATCGAAAAGGAATAGGACCGTAATCATACCTGACTTCACGTAATAAAATAGGACGATAAGTTTTTAACGACTTATAATACGAGAGTCAATACACGCATTTTCATCTTTTTTTTCTCTTCATTTCAGTGTAGCACTTAAACAAGCTACATATAATAAATGCACAAGTGCTTATACAATAAGATTATGTGTGCGAATCAAAAGTAAAAGTATGCAAATAACCTGGTGCACTGTGAAACTCTTTTCTCTTCCTTCTAATTATCAAGATCGCATAACAGAGTTTCAATCCCTTCTAATTATGAAGATCGCATACCCTTTGTTTATACGGTTGCTATAGCAACCTTTGTCTATACCTTCGATATAGCGTAGTATAATTTAATATTGTATTTAAACAAGTTCTGACATATTTACCATTGTTATTTGAACACACTCGCGAGAGTATCAAATCATACACGAACGTCAACAAACGTATTACCATTGTTAAGGTGTTACATATGTTGGTTTTTTTATTCCTTTACAAGAACATTAACAAACTTGCAGTGAACATATCCCATGCTTAGGAGTTATTCTTATGCGGTGGTTAATTCTTAATACCACCATTTGGTCTCTTCGAAACTACAAGAGTAAGTTGGGTTTCTAGTAGGATAAACTGGTTTTGTAATCTATTCAACTCTCGGACCCCAAATTCTTGTATAGCCGATTTTTAGTTTTCTATAACAAAAGCATATATGACGTGGTAAAATACAATTTGATTCTCACGGTTTTTATTATTACTGTAACTTTTATGGTTGAGGTGAAACTTCTTGGTGAGACAAAGAGACTTCAAGATCTCATTCATCATCGTCAATTTAACTTCATGTTGTCTTTGTCTTTTTACAATTCATTTCATCATCATCAATTTAGTGTGATAAAAAAGCTAACCTCAACATTAACGTACTTAACAGCCCACAAAATATTCTCCACGACTCAGTCTCGGCATCGACCGAGTCTTTGATTTTTGATCGTAAAAACGCCTCTTGTGCGGGTCCGTAACAAGGTCAACGCGTCTTGAGTTACACGAGACTCGGTCGTACCTGTCCTGTTACGGCCGGTTTAAAGCTTTAAAGATAACTAATCAGCTTTAAACAAATCCAAAATGACTTGGACAAACCTTTTTCAATTTGTGACACGTAGAATCGTCTTTTAAATAAATATATAAGATAACATTAATCGTCTATTAAATACAGTTTCTAACAAAACTAATGATGGTTAACACTAACTAGAAATTTTTACAAGGTGCAGATGGACAACCAGAGAAGAAAGACGACCGACAAAAGGGACAATCATGTTGTTTCCTATGAATCAACTTTCCAACACAATTTTGAAGCTCTCGTGAATGTGCTCACAAACCTTAGAAAGAATGCAAATTCTTTTGGAATGAAGATTCGCTCATCTAATCATCAAACATCCAGTAACTCACCATTTAGCGCAATACTTTGAAGTAGGACCGACCAGAATTTAAACGGCAACACCGGTCCAATTCAACCCAAACAATCTACCTTCAGGAACCAACTCGGCGTAGCTTGTTTAATGACCGAAAACAAGAGCCCCCACACCAACATAACCTGAAATGAATCTTTAGCCTTTCGCAGTCTCGATTTCGAGTATTACCCAAGTTCTCCCAAATAGCTAATCTTAACCACATCAAACCGCATTACAAAGCGCTTCTTAAGATTGACTAAAGAGACCATCTCTTTGACTTGCCCATCAACGTCAGAGTGAGATCGTTTCGCATTCAAAACCATCATCTTCAAGGACAATGAAGGAGGCGATTCCTTATCTATTGGCATTTGGCGAGTCTTTCACCACAGACACAAAATGATTTACAATAACTGTATTTTCCACATTATGAGACCTATCAAACTTGCTTTATTCGATTCATTCTTGTTTATCAACGTTAAAAACTTCCATTCCATGTACTCTTCTTTGAATCTTGCAACATTAGCATGGAATTTCGATCGACCCACCCAAATCGTACATAAGTTATTTACCAATCTCTCCACATTAAAGACATTGATAAATCGAACAAATCCAAAACGCTTACCATCTTTTGTCCTCTTTGTTGGAATAAACGAATCGACCACGTGACATATTGCTTTACATGAGTGGACTAGTCCGTAGAGGAGAAGGTGTCGGGACATTTGTAACCAAAAATCGATGTCGAAATCTTTGACTTTCTTTTGAACGAAAGCTACCCATCTTTGGATTGAAGGGAGGTTTATTAATCGAAAATAGCTAGGGTTTAATGGAAGCAGGGATTAATTGAAAACGGAAATGGAATCGATTTGAAGAGGAGAATAACAGATCTAAATTACAAAAACCCAAGATGAGAAACCCGCCTAACCCCGCTCGATTGAGTTTAAAATCAATGATTAAGTCCAATTTCAGGGTTATAAATGGCCTTTACCCAATTCTTAACAAATGGTTACTATAAACGTATGTATAGCCAATGAACAACGCGCATAAAAGTTTTTGCGGGCTAATCATACTTGTTTTGACCCGTACTCTATTTTACACATGTACGGACGTTGTTTACAACATTATAGAGTTGTATTATTATTATACCTTAAATAGAAATAATATTCATTCCAAAGAGCACAATCACAAAATTGAAATAAGATTCATTCCAAAGAGCACAACCACAAAAGTACATATCCATCACGGCATTTGCTGGTGCATGTGTGTGTGGGTTTTACATTGTGAAATAAAACAGACCCTCTAAATTTATTGGTCCAAAATAGTGTATGAAACAATCTTTTAAATAAACTTGTAATTATCATAAGCTTTGTGGCTGCATCCAAACACTCTAATGTGGTATTGTACGCATAATATTTAATAAATTGATACACTATATAAATATAGCTTATCCAAACACACCGTAGGTATATTATGTTACATGATTCTACATTTAATTTTCATAAATTCAAAAGATGTTGAATATACAAACTAATATGCAATACTGCTTGTCTTAATAAGATCTCTTGTTTTGCTTAATTCATGTTACATTAGTATAATATTTTTTGATAACAGTTTGACAACTTATACGAGTGTCGCCCCTCACTCCCCTATGGACTGGTGAGAGCAACTAATGTCATGGTAGCCGGAAAGGTTGCAAAAAAATTGCAGTAGTCTGCATATCATCTTCTTGCATATTGCAAGTATGAGCCATTTAAATGAAGCAGAGAATTGGATTTCTTAGAAATGAAATCCAGTGAGAAAGTCTATTGAATTTCACTATTTGGTAGCGTCAGATAATTGAAAAAAAAATAATCATGCAAATTTTTTTTTTCCTTTTAAAAAAATTAAATAGAAAAATAAATAAATAAACAAATAATAATAATAAGAAATATTATTATTATAATAAATAATAATAATAATAATAATAATATATAATTCTAATAATAATAAATAATAAAGATAATAAATAATAATAATATAATAAATAAACTATAAAAAAATAAAAAAAATAATAATAACAATAATAAATAATAATATTAACAATTAATTAAAATATGCACTAATAACTAAATAAAACAGTTAAAATAATAATAGTAATAATAATAATAAAAAAATAATAAAAAATAATAATAAATATTAACAAATAAAGAAATTACAATAACAATAAATAATAATAATAATTTTAATATTTATAATAACAATAAATAATAAATAAATAAAACATAAATAAATCTCGTTTGTTTTTGGGGTTCAAATGAATTCTCACAAGTAAGAAAATGGTTTCCACATAATTATGATGGAAATGGTTTCCACACCAATTACAAAGGACCCAACTCTTCAAAGAATTCAAATCTCCACATTTTTTCTTTCTTTACCAACCAAACAATGGAAATGGAACTCAATACATTTCCTTCTCTAATTTCCCTCTACCAAACATACCCTTATAGTCTTAACACGTCGGGTAAGGTGACCCTGTCCTCACTTTGTTTGGCCATAGCATGAGCACATTTTTTCTTCCAAAAACTTTAAGGTATGTCTTAAAAATGGAATAAGCATAAGCCGTCTATAAAGGTGTATGGGATTTCTTATTTTTATATTTGCTTATTTGCTTATTAAATTTGACTTGTTAATTATCAATATAAAGTTTATCACGAGCAAACCGATTCGGACTGTTATATACATTTATCCGTTTAGCCCTCATACGTAAGTCACCCATTTGCTACCTCTATGTGGACCACACAATAGGGATATCTAAGTACTTCGAAATAACATATTCTCTATGAAAATTTGTTAAAAAAGGATATGTTATCTTTATATTATAGTTTTGGATTAAACAGGGAAAACAGAACATAACCATCAAGATCTACGATATGATATGATTTGTTGAGTGACTATGGAAGTGCCAACAGGTCTCTTAAGAATAAGTTATGAATCTGAGCTTTGTTGTTTTAGAACATAAAAGACAATATATACCTCTTACCCAATCGGTTTCATGTCCGCAATTTACAAATCTAACTTTATAGCCTCTTCAAAGGGTATTGACATTTGTTGTCTTCATAACCGCTGCACACGAGTATTGGACATTGACCAAAGCGTTCGTGATGTCTTTTGAGTAGTATGTAACGATCTTTCCACGTCATCCCCTAAAAGAAAATATGTTGATCTACGTCAGTGGAACCCACAAAGTAAAAGATTAATTAACACATGTAAAGTTGCTGTGAGGTCAAACCTGCAACAACAGGATCATATCCGTAAAGAGATTATTAGTTGAAACAACAGCCGGTCCCCACATAAAGCGGTCCCCGAATACCATCCAGCCCTTTCATGATGATCTACATAAGCAACTTGCAATAAAATCAGTATAGAACATAAGACAATTAGAATGTAACAAGCAAAAGAACCCGCGCGTTGCGGCGGAGCTAATTTTTTCCCGAATAATTTTTTTTACGTTTTGGGGGTTTTTTTTGGGCGATGCGTTATGACGGGGCTAATTTTTAATATTTTCTTTTTTTGTATGATTCGGGGAAAAAAAATTTGCGTTGGGACGGGCTAATTTTTTCCCGAATATTTTCTTTTTTTGAGACGGTTTTGTAAATTTTCTTACGGGAATTTTTGTGTATGAAAATCGTAAATAGTTAAAAGGTGAATGCCCGTTTTGTATTTTTTTTTTACTTTGGGCCAGATTTTAAGCTATTTTTTTGTTTTTTTTTTTGGCTAATTTTTTCCCGGATATTTCCTTTTTTGTATGATTCGGGAAAAAAATTTGCGTTGGGACGGGTTAATTTTTTCCCAAATATTTTCTTTTTTTGGGACGGTTCGATATTTTTTTTTTGGCCGATGAATGTAAAAAAGTTGTGAACAATAAAAACTTGACGTGTTTTTTTTGTTAATTTTTTACGGGATTTTTTGTGTAAGAATCGTAAAATAGTTAAAAGTTGAGGGACCATTTTGTATTTTTTTTACTTGGGTAGTTTTTTTCTTGACTTTGTGTAGATTTTGGGTCACATTTTATGCGATTTTTTAGGCTAGTTTGTGAACAACATGGTGTATATTAGTATATTTTTTTTATATGACTTATGTGTTGGGCCTCATGTTAGAGTGTTTTTTTTGCTTCATGGTTTTTTTTTTATATAAATGGTTGTACGTTTGGAACAATAATCGATTATTTTATGTTATTAGGTATCGAAGCCGTTTCGCGGGTATTTTTGTTTTATCTGAATAACTTCGGAACTTTTTGTATTTATTTTTTTTTTCCTCCTACTTTGTGCATACAAATTTAAAAAAAAAAAAAAAAATAATTTAAAAAAAAACCAAATCGGGCTGGCCCAAAAATGGGAGCCCATTACCGTAGTAAGTGACCCACTGTCAAAACGACAGTGGAGGTGTCTACTAGTTCATTTTTTACAGGATTTTTTGTGTAACAAAATCGTAAATAGCAAATGTATCAAAAGCGAAAGGAATAAACACGTATTGATTTTCAATGCATGCGTTTTCGTGTTTTGTTACTTTGAATGAGGCGGCTTTCAAAGCAAGATTTCATGACACAAAAAATCAATGATCGCATGACCTAAGCAAAATTTCATATATTTATTATTTCGTAATATGCTGAAATTTATTATTTGGTAATATGCTTAAAGGAAGCTGCTAGTTTTCACGAGACAAAAATCATACATATTTAGTAATATGTTAAAGATTTAATCTAAGATGATATAAACAATTAGAAAAGAAAAAGGAATATTCATAGTATAAAACAAGCAAAAGAACCCGCGCGTTGCGGCGGGACTAATTTTTTCCCGAATAATTTTGTTTTTTACGTTTCGGGGTTTTTAATTTTTTTTTTTTTGGGGGCGGATCCGTTATTGGCGGGGCTAATTATTTTAATATTTTCTTTTTTTTTGTATGATTCGGGTAAAATTTTTTTTGCGTTGGGGAGAAACGGGCTAAATTAAAATTTTTGCCCGAATATTTTCTTTTTTTGGGACGAGAAATGCTTTGTAAATTTTTTTAACGGGAATTTTGTTGTAAGAAACTCGTAAATAGTTAAAAGGTGAGGGTCCGTTTTGTATTTTTTTTACTTTGGGCCAGATTTTAGGCTATTTTTTGGGTTTTTTTTTTGCTAATTTTTTCCCGGATATTTCCTTCTTTTGTACGATTCGGGAATTTTTTTTTTGCGTTGGGACGGGTTAATTTTTTCCCGAATATTTTCTTTTTTTGGGACGGTTCGATATCTTTTTTTTTTGGCCAGATTTTGGGCCACATTTTATGCGAATTTTAGGCTAGTTTGTCGACAAATGTGTATATTAGTAATAATTTTTTTTATATGGCTTATTTGCCGGCCTCATGTTTAAAGTGTTATTTTTTTGCTATATGGGTTTTTTTTAATATAATGGGTTGTACGTTTGTGACCATATCGATTATTTTAAAGTTATTAGGTATCGAAGATGTTTCCGCGGGTATTTTTTTTATCTGAATAAATCAAAACTTTTGTAATATTTTTTTTCCATTCCTACTTTGTGCATACAAATTAAAAAAAAAAAAAAAAATCGGGCTGACCCAAAAATGGAAGCCCGTTACTGTAGCAGGTGACCCACTGTCAAAACGACAGTGGATCAGTCACCTAATGTGTATATTTATAATATTAATGCCACCCAGCATTATAACAACATAAATAAGTTTGTTTACATGCAAGCATTTCTCTCAAATCTATTCGAATCAGTTCAAGCAATGGAGGTTCTTATAACAATATCACTCTTACTTATCATTTACTTTGTTTTCAAAGCTAAGAAATATTCAAATCGACTCCCACCCGGTTCTATGGGACCACCCGTGATAGGGCACACCTCTGATTTTTTGAAGGCCATGAAAGCCGACAAGGTCGAGGTTTGGTTTCAAGAAAGAATAGCTAAATACGGTCCAATCTGGAAAGTCGGTCTTTTGGGAAATCCAACGATTGTTTTACGTGGTCCAAGTGCAAACAAGTTCATATACACTTGTGAAGAGAACATGCTTTTCCCCGGATATTTCCAATTTTTGTACGATTCGGGAATATTTTTTTTTTGCGTTGGGTACCGGTTAAATTTTTTCCCGAATATTTTTTTTTTTTGGGACGGATCGATATCTTTTATTTGGCCGATGAATATTAAAAAAATATGTGAACAATAAAAACTTGACGTGTTTTTTTTGTTAATTTTTTTTAAAAAACGGGATTTATTTGTGTAAGAAAAACCGTAAATAGTTAAAAGGTGAGGGACCTTTTTGTATTTTTTTTTGCTAATTTTTTTCCCAGGATATTTTTTTTGTTACATTCGGTGAATTTTTTTTTTGCGTTGGAGGGGTTTAATTTTTTTTTCCCTGAAATTTTTTTTTGGGACGGTTCGTATATCTTTATATTGGGCCTGATGAAGGGAAAGAATGTAAAAAAGTTGTGAAAAAAAAAACTTGACGTGTTTTTTTTGTTAATTTTTTTACGGGATTTTTTTGTGTATGAAAAATCTGTAAATAGTTAAAAGTTGAGTGGAAAACCATTTTGTATTTTTTTTTACTATTGGAGCCAGATTTCATGCTAATTTTTGGCGTAGTTTGAGGTTTTTTACTTTTGGGCCGAGAGTTTTGGGCCACATTTTATCGAATTTTAAAGCTATTTTGTCGACAATTGTGTATATTAGAATTAATTATTTTATATGGCTTATTGTTTAGGCTCATGTTTAAAGTGTTTGTTTTTTTTTTTGTATATGTTTTTTTTTAAAATAAATGTGTTGTACGTTGTGACCATATTCGATTATTTTAAAAGATATTTAGGTATCGAAGATATTTTCCGCGGGTATTTATTTTATCTGAAAATCATCAAAACTGTTTTGTAATATTGATTTTTGATTCCATTCCCTACTTTTGTGCATAAAAATTTAAAAATAAAAAAAAAATCGGGCTGGCCCAAAAATGGAAGCCCGTTACTGTAGCAGGTGACCCACTGTCAAAACGACAGTGGATCAGTCACCTAATGTGTATATTTATAACAAGCAAAAGAACCCGCGCGTTGCGGCGGGGCTAATTTTTTTTCCTGAATAATTTTTTTACTGTTTCTTTCGGGGTGGGGTTATTTTTTGGAGATGCGTTATGGCGGGATTAATTTGTTAAAATTATTCCTTTTTTTTTCTTAATTTTCGGGGAAAAAAAATTGCGATTGGGACGGGCTAATTTTTTCCTAACATATTTTTTCTTTTTTTGGATCGGTTTTTGGTAACATTTTTTAAACGGTAATTTTTTGTGTAAAGAAAAATCGAAATATTTAAAATGGTGAGGGTCCGTTTTATATATTTTTTTACTTTGGGCCAGATTTTAGGCTATTTTTGGGTTGTTTTTTTTTTGGCTAATTTTTTCCCGGATATTTCATTTTTTGTATGATTCGGGAATTTTTTTTTTGCGTTGGGACGGGTTAATTTTTTCCCGAATATTTTCTTTTTTTTGGACGGTTCGATATCTTTTTATTTGGGCCGATGAATGTAAAAAAGTTGTGAACAATAAAAACTTGAACTTGTGTTAATTTTGTTATTTTTTTTAACGGGTATTTTTTGTGTAGAGAAAATCGTAAAAAGTTAAAAGGTGAGGGTCCGTTTATGATTTTTTATTGTGCTAATTTTTTCCCGGATATTTCTTTTTTTGTACGATTCGGAAAATTTTTTTTTTTGCGTTGGGAGAGGTTAATTTTTCCCGAATTTTTTTTTTGGACGTATCGATATCTTTTGTATTTATTTTGGGCCGTGATGAATGTAAAAAAGTTGTGAACAATAAAAACTTGACGTGTTTTTTTTGTTAATTTTTTTACGGGATTTTTTGTGTACGAAAATCGTAAATAGTTAAAAGATTGAGGGAACGCAATTTGTATTTTTTTTTACTTTGGGCCGAGAGTTATCAGGCTAATATTGGGCTAGTTTTTTTTTTTTTAAACTTTTTGGTGGGGCCCAGATTTTGGGTACCCTATTTTTATGCGAATTTTATCTAGTTATTTAGTCGACAAATGTGTATATTATTAATAATTTTTTTATATGGCTTATGTGTTGGGCCTCATGTTTTTAACTTTTTGTTTTTTTTTATTATAGTAGTTTTTTTTTAATATAATGGGTTTTGACGTTGTGATCATATCGATTATTTTAAAGTTATTAGGTATCGAAGATGTTTCTGCGGGTATTTTTTTTATCTGAATAAATCAAAACTTTTGTAATATTTTTTTTTCCATTCCTACTTTGTGCATAAAAATTTAAAATAATAAAAAAAATAATAAAAAAATAAAAATAAATCGGGCTGGCCAAAAAATAAAAGCCCGTTACTGTAGCAGGTGACCCACTGTCAAAACAACAGTGGATCAGTCACCAAATGTGTATATTTATAATATTAATGCCACCCAGCAAAGCATTATAACAACATAAATAAGTTTGTTTACATGCAAGCATTTCTCTCAAATCTATTCGAATCAGTTCAAGCAATGGAGGTTCTTATAACAATATCACTCTTACTTATCATTTACTTTGTTTTCAAAGCTAAGAAATATTCAAATCGACTCCCACCCGGTTCTATGGGACCACCCGTGATAGGGCACACCTCTGATTTTTTGAAGGCCATGAAAGCCGACAAGGTCGAGGTTTGGTTTCAAGAAAGAATAGCTAAATACGGTCCAATCTGGAAAGTCGGTCTTTTGGGAAATCCAACGATTGTTTTACGTGGTCCAAGTGCAAACAAGTTCATATACACTTGTGACGAGAACATGCTCACGAACACAAAACCACCATCAACGAGTAGGATCTTAGGCAAGAAGAATATACTCGAGTTGATTGGCCATGACCACAAACGAGTAAGAGCGGCTTTGGTTTCGTTTTTGAAGCTTGACGTGTTGAAGCAAAATGTTGTGAAACTAGATGAAGAAATCCAACACCATCTACAAATGAAATGGCAAGGTAGAACTGAGGTCAAGGTAACTAATACTTATTCTTTCTTACATTAAATTTGTGAAGAACATATACTTTAATAATATACATAGTTAACTACTAATGATGTACTTTTAGTTAATCAATGAATGATACAGTATTGCTTTATTTTGTTACATTCAAGCATTTCCTGTGAACCAATTGCTTTAATATGAACGTGCATTTGAACATATATATTTTTCCTTATTGATGGTGATATTCATATACATTTACATTTGATATGAATGCATTCTCATTATAATCATATATAATATACATCTTTATATTATCTTTATTACACTAAGAAAATTGTATTATCTTTATTACACATTTATTAATTATTATACAGAGAGAATGGTAAGTAAGAGTATAGTAATAAATTGGATATACATAAAATGATATATCCTCATACAACATATTTTCACATATATTTTTAAGGGTTTTTCTATCTTGTGCCCTAAGGGCACATGATAAGAAGGTAAAAAGTACACAAGGTCTTACAGAAAAGTACATAAGGATCCATAAAATGTGAATCCCTGTGTACTTTTCTGTAGGATCCTGTGTATTCATGCGCCCCTAGGGCACAAGATAGGAAAACCCTATTTTTTTTTTTGGAACGACAATTTGTGGCTACATGGCCTCTAGCTCAGAAGGCGTAGCGAGCCCACACAACCATGTTGGGTCCAGCCCAGAAGGCAATGGCACCCTTCCCTTTACACACGCGGGAGGAAACCCCTATCGCCCTAGACAAGACTCGAACATGAGACCTTGCCTAGGAGGGTAAAACCTCCATACCATTGGACCAAATGCCCGTTGGTAGGAAAACCTTATTTTTAGTTATAAGATTCGGACAAGTGTTAAAATTAACGGTTTAAATGTAAAGAAATAATGAATGAAGAAAAAATATACTCCGTATAATATAATTGTGTGTACAAAAGTATATATAAAAATATAATGTAAGGGTGACATAACAATGCTCATATGATATACATCTTAATAAATTGAACTATTTCATTTTATTGTTTACTACACCTCCTAGCAGTTGGGACATAAGCAGATTGTGTCGTCTACTTATAGGCGAATGAATTTTATAATACACACTTATAATAAGCAGATTGCGTCGTCATTACATATAATTTAAGAAAACCTCTCTTTTGTTAATTACTGATAAATTCTTTAAGTTTAAATGCACACATTATACAATTAATTAATATGCTACAAACTTAAATTGAATGTTATCATTGCTATCTTCACTATTAATTTAATCAAAACATGTTTAAAAATAATTTAATTTTATATTATAAAAGTCTAAAAATTAATGTTAAAATGCTGGTGACACAAGATGGAGAGATTTTCTAAATTCATCGTTTTCCGCCAATATTTATTATCCTTCGAAATTAAAAACTAAAATCCTCAAAAACTGGATTTTTTGATCTTTTTTTATAAAGATAGCATCACCTACAGTTTATTTGTTGAAACTGTATTTGAAGATATAATTCACAAGAGATTAAGAGAAATGATATTTCCTACCACTTTATATTCTTATTAATCATCATAATCACAAGATCTTAACATGTGGCGGAACTTACGGTTTACATGAAGAAATATAATTAGTGGATTACACATTTTATAGTTTTGTATGGGTAGGAAGATAAGAGGTAATATAAAGTAGGATAATATAGCAAAACTCAATTCACAAACTACCACTCCATTCAAGTGTAGGCATTTTTATATGAAATAGTGTGCGATAAAATTATTTTTTAAAATTCCCGCCACGCATGGAGTCATTATCACGAAAAACTTGTAATCAAAGATTATTGCTCGTCAAAAATTTTGATTACAAAATATTTGTCTGTAACACGCAAACACCCTGCTAATTAAATTTAATCCATTAATTTTGTTAGCGTTTGAATTCGTACTCAACTTTGAAACTTTTGTTTCAATAACACCTTTAACTTAATTAGCGTCTGAATTTGTACTCAACTTTGAAGCTTTTGTTTCAATAACTCTAACTTAATTAGCTTTGCACTATTGAAAAAATTACTTTTAAACACTAACTAATTATAACCTTTAACTTGGTAATAAAGATTTTTTTTTTCTTTTTAACAACAAAAAATAATTAAATTAAAAAAAAGCTTACTTTATCAATGCGTTAGAATACAAAAAATTACAAATACAATACTAAAAAAAGCAAAAAACCTAGACTAGCATTTTCCAAAGGCTTTAACTGCGAGGGCTATAAAAAGGATAAAAAAAACTCTTGCCCATAGAGGACAAGAGAAAAATTCCCGCTCACGGAGGTCGAGCCACCGGTTTTCACTCCGGAGCCTTTTTGATGCAACCCCAAACAATCACGGAAAACAAGAGAGGATAAAAAACAAACGCCATCCTAAACCATTACTCGAGAGAAGCATAAGGGATTTAAGCCGGTCAATCCAATTGCTGATCAATGTGACACCCATATAATGAATGCCAATAATTACGAGAAAACGAATGTTGTGAGAAATTCACTTTTCTTCATCGGGTTTTAATGAAAAGTAACAATGTTGGCGAAACCTCTAAGCCACCAAAGAGAAGAAGGAAAAAAAATCCTTATAAGCAACCGGAGAACTTTTTTTTTTTGAACGGGATTTATTAAAACATACTGAGCAAGGAGCTAGATCAAAACAAGAACAATAATAAGGATGTTCTTAAACGCAATCATTCGCCACTTGACGACCGCTTATACAACTGAATTTACACCATAAAAAGAACTAAAACTCAATTATCATATATCATCAGGCGCCAATTTCAAGGGAACAAACATAACAACAGAAGCTTTTTGCGAAAAGTTCCGACATATACCACCAACAAAACCATATAAAACACACCCTCAAGAACGCCTTTATGAGTTTGGATAGAATCCGAATAGAAACCAACCAACCTCCATTCCACGTAAAGAATTCACATCCGAATAGGATATTCCACCAAGAAGATATGCTTACACAAATCTGTCTCACTTACAACGCATTACAAGAAAAAAGACGGGTTAATGTCGATTCCGACACCTGTCAATACAAATGAACAAACAATCGAAAATCAAAATCCATCCCAACGACGAGAGATATTAAAACGCGTTGGGAGCTGCGTTAGATTTGACTTTCCAAGCTATGATAAATCACCTTGATTGCACGGATATAACCCCACCTTAATCCGGCAAACAACCTCCTGCAACCGATTCCTATCAATCTCCATTCGAATTGAGCCACCGAAAAGGACGCACCATCATTTTCTAACACTGTCCCAAACGTAACGAACATCGCAAGGCACGTGAGTATCATCCGAAAAATCTCAGCCAAAAGAGTAAGTTGCATCTCTTCAATTCACTTCTCACTTCTCCTCCGCTTTTCTACGAAAAGATTTTTTCTTTCTAAACTTGACCGCATTCCTTTCGAACTAAACATAGCATTCTTATCCACTCAAATCGAACAAACGTGTGATACACTCTTTAGATGACACCAGCCTTCATACCAATTGTCGACCAGAACCCGCGTGTTCTCCCCATTCCCCAGCTTTCAAGTCGGATGTCATCGTCAACATTAATACCCCGGACCATTGAAACACCCTTACCTTCGTGACTATCGATGTCTATCAGGGTGATTCGAACGCCACCAGAAATATCCTTGTTCAAAATTTCCTGTTCCTCCCCATAAATGGCCTAAATCACTTTTAGTCCATAAGGGAAATATTCTGAGAATAGAACAAGCCAAACCCACTTGAGCAATGAGACCTCTATTAAGTGCAAACAATGCTTGATACCCCTAAACCGGCCTTTATCCTTCCGGAGTAAGACCTTTATTCCACTATTACCCAAGAAGCATTTGGTACTCCTTTCGGAACCTGGCCATTAAAAAAAATACCGACTACGAATTAGATTCAAGAGATTTAAGAATACCGAGGGAACCATAAAAATATACATAAGGTAAGATTGGCATAGATCCTAACTACAGGACTTAATAAGAGGTGAGTCTTCCTCCGATGAAAGGAGTTTTCGATCTTCCATCTAGAAAGACTAAGATAACCACCTGTCCACTCACTTCATTCCAAGCTTGCTTCCTTTGACACATATTTCCTTTCCCGCCAACTTTCGTAACCCAAACTAATGAAATGGAGTCTTAAGGACAAGACACCCAAGTTTAGAAGCCGCGTTTTTAACCATCCCATCTTCAACGTTAACACCCATAATCTTACTCTTACACATGTTAATACGAAGACCAGAAGCCCGGAAAAAACAATCCAAAACTCGAACTAAACGAATCGATATTGAGCTCACTCCATTGGCCAAGAAAGATTGCATCATCCGCATAAAACAAATGAGACAAATTCACCATGGAATTAATATTGATCCCCGTAAACAAACCCGCATCTACCACACGTTGAAAAGAAATATCAGCACTCCATAATAAGACGAATAAAAAAGGGGGGATAAGGAACAACCCTTGTCTAAGACCTTTATCAAAATATGAAATTCCTCCTAGGACTAAACCGTTTGACAAGAATGGAACCCCCTGGATTGATCTAATACAACATTTGGAATCCAATCCTCCATCTTTTCACCGAAACCAAATTTATTTAACTCAAACATACCTAGCCCCACGAAATCCCAGCGGACCGAATCAAAAGCTTTCTCGAAATCAACTTTGAAAATAATAGCGTGCTTTTTCTTCCTACGACACCATTGAAGAACCTCATCAAGAATAAATGGACTGTCTAGGATTTGTCTGTCCGCCACAAAAGCTGATTGAACCTCATTGACAAGATCACCAAGCACACCAACTAATTGGTTCGCCAAGATTTTAGCAATAATCTTGTATAAGCTCCCGGTCAAACTTATAGGACAAAATATCCTTAACCATTTGGCATCAAGGATATTAGGAATCAAAGCAATAAAAGTTCGAGTTTACATCCATTCGTAATTTTTCACCATACAAGAAGAAATAGTCCACAGCCTCGAATAACGTCCTTCTCAATCACAGGCCCAAAAATGACGGTAAAATCTAAATGAAAAAACCATCAGGACCACAGAGACTTTATCAACAGCGTAAAAAAAAAATCCCAACATCCCTTTTAAAACCTCCTCTTTAGAAATCATGGCGTGACCATATCCTCTTTCGTGTATCAATCGTGATAGGATGAGACAGAAAAGGGGTATAAATACACCTACTATTCACTGATGGTTATCGAACCTAAACCCCGAAAATTCTCAAAGAATACACGGCACGCTTCACTAGAATCGGGGTCATCGACCCACGTGTCCCATTCACCATAATACCCCGAATATTAGATTATTGCGCTTCTTTTTTAGCATACCATGAACAACTATCACATTTTCATCTCCCTCGATTGCCCAATTTAATCTTTGCTTTTTGAGCAATTTCCGAGCTGTGAATATTAATTTACCTATGAATCTTGTTGAGAATCTCCGTACTTATTTATGACCACCTCATTCGCGCAATCCTCCCTTAGAATCAATAACCTCACACAAGACCGCAACTCCTCATTACGGAAATATATCTCACACCTCGCGAATCGACCTATGATAGAGAGCCAGCACCTAATACGGTCTTTAAGAAATTTTAATTACCCATGAAAGTTTCAGATGGCATTTTTCCCTGTTAACAGAGCCACGTTCCAAGAATCCCTAACCAACCTTGTCAAAACCCTCAACTCCCAGCTAGTAACGATAGAATCGCAAAGGAATAGACCGTAAACATAAACCTGACTTCACTGTAATAAAAAAGGACTATGGATCTTGAATAAACCGCTCCAAGTAATACATGATATTAGGACACATGCACAACAAAATTTTCGGAACAAAAAATCGATCCATATTTACTCATTTTGAAGCATAATGAGACACCAGTATAAGGAAGCACTTCCTCTCTAAAGGACTTCATCAAGACCCCGTTTGTATAGGAATGAATTGAAAATCCAAGCGTTCGTGAGTCATTAAGACTTGACCCTATCGTCCCGAATATATATCTCACCTCAGTAAAAGGTCGCCCATACATAACAAGTTTACCAACCCATTGATTCACGAGCACATAGCCAAATAATCCCATAAACAACATTAGTCTTTAGCCTCATTGAGGCGCATATACAACCACATCATAAGATCAATCCTTGATTTCAACCACATACCTCGAACAAGACAAAAAATCATCTCGTAAGTGCTACTCCTCGCCGAAAAGAATTAAGATCCCAAATCGCACCAAGATCCCTCCCGAGGTTTTACCAACAGAATCACTATGACACAAAATCAAAATTAAATTACCCTCAGCAACCACACACTACTTTAAATCCAAAACCCCAATCTTAATGTTTTCTTTAAGACCCACAAAATTCCACTTATTTTTAACACACAACTCTTTTAACCCAATCTTTTTTGGCCTATTTTTGGCGAGGCCTTAGAACGTTCAAGACATAAAATTCACGATTAACCTCAAATCCCCCTTGGATTCAATGATCTCAGAGTATCCTGATGCACCCATCCATGATTCAAACCCATAGATTGAACCTACTTCCAACTTCCCTCCATAGATTTAAAATAAGAACCCCTCGTTATCGCTAGGGGCAGAAAAAGTACTTTAGATGACCCAACGCTTTTGATTCTGAATTTTTTGTTTACCTGACACAGAATTATCCTTACCATCTTCAAGGATGTAACAAAATGAATGTCAATTCTCTCATTTTCTCCGTAGTCCTTCATGTCAAGATTAACAGTATTACCTTCATTCAAACCCTCCTCCGGAGTGAAACCCGGCGGATGAGACAAACTATGATCTTCTTCAGTAACCTTTATGCCAATTCGATATTTTCTTTATTCAATAAAGGGTATAAACTAAAAGGATCTTCCGAGTGTTTGTCCTTTTGATCATCAGGTTGATCAAACAGTGTTTCAAGCACCTCCTCCACGTCACTCTCATCTATGCCATTATTTGCCTCGAGATTATTAATTATGCCATCATTGTTATCCTCCATTGATAATTCGTCTTCCTCCCCTCTTCTGAGAAAATTTAGGTAGTCCACCCTAGAAACTTCACTTCGCCGCGCACCCATAAACCTTCACCCCCTAAAAACAATTTTGAAGCTCATCGTGAATGTCTCACAAACCTATAAAGAATGCCAAAATCTTTTGGAATGAAGATTCGACTCATCATAATCATCAACATCCAAAACTCACCCCATAGCAGCAATATGTTTGCAAGATAGGACCCCGGCCAGAAATTTAAACGGTAACAACACACCGTCCAAATCACCACCCAAACTATCTACCATTCAGAAAAAACCCTTCACTCGGCGTAAGCGTTGTTTAATGTGACCGAAAACCAAGAGCTCAAACACCACCATTAACCCCTAAATGAATCTTTACTATAGGATCCTTCACAGTCTCGAATATCGAGTAATACCCAAAGTTTCTCCCAAATATCTATCTTAACCACAACAAAACCTTCAATTATTCCAAAGCTCCTTCCTTAAGTATTGGAACTAAAGAGGCCATCTCTTTGACTCTGCCCATCAACGACAGAGTGAGATCCTTCGCATTCAAACAATCATCTTCAAGGACAATCGCAGGAGGAGATTCCTTATCTATTGGCATTCGGCTAGTCTTCACCACAGACACAAATGATTTACCAATAACTGTATTTTCCACATTCTTATGAGACCCATCGAAACTTTCTTTAATTCGATCATTCTTAGTGCTTAATCCGAAACTTTTGTTTCAATAACACCTTTAACTTAATTAGCGTCTGAATTTGTACTCAACTTTGAAGCTTTTGTTTCAATAACTCTAACTTAATTAGCTTTGCACTATTGAAAAAATTACTTTTAAACACTAACTAATTAGAACCTTTAACTTTGTATAATAGATTTTTTTTCTTTTAACAACAAAAAATAATTATATTAAAAAAAAGCTACTAGCAAGGCGTTAGAAGACAGAAAAGTACAAATACAATACTAGAAATAAGCACAAAACCTAGACTAGCATTTTTCAAAGGCTTTAACTGCGAGAGCTATAAAAAGGATAATAAACTCTTGCCCATAGAGGACAAGAGAAAAATTCCCGCTCACGGAGGTCGAGCCACCGGTTTTCACTCCGGAGCCTTTTTGATGCAACCCCTAACAAGCCTCGGAAAACAAGAGAGGATAAAAAACAAACGCCATCCTAAACCATTACTCGAGAGAAGCATAAGGGATTTAAGCCGGTCAATCCAATTGCTGATCATGTGACCCCAATAATGAAGCCAAGAATACGAGGAAAGACGAATGTTGTCGAAAATGTCACTTTTCTTCATCGGGTGTGAATGAAAAGTAACAATGTTGCGATACCTCTAAAGCCACCAAAGAGAAGAAGAAAAATATCTGATAAGCGCCGAGACTTTTTTTTTTTAACGACAAAGATGAAATATATAAAAAAAAGAGTCTAGCAAGACGCTAGAAACTTAAAGTACAATAGAGTCAACAAAAAGAATTACATAACATTAAAAAATAGTAAAATCCCGAGACTTACCACCTGCCACGAAGTAAACCAACATTTCCAATGCTCATACGAAGTAAAAGAGGGAAAAGAAATATCACACAATTCACTAATATAGTAGCTTCTTATTAGTTAAAAGGTCTAATGCTAATCCTACATGTTTCAGTTTAAAAATAGAATAATCAAACGTAATTTGGCGTCTAAAAAAGTTAAAAGTTGTATGTGCATTCTGCTTATACCTTAGGGCCTAATGACGTAATTTACCTTTAAAATTATTATTTCAAACTTGAAAGAAAGCAATAATTAATTAATTAACAGTAATATTGTTATTCTGCAAATATTAAGAAAGAGAAATGAGTAATAGTTTACACTTTTCTCAAACTGTGTGTATTTATCGATCGAACGATTATTTTATGACGACGAAAGTATTTAATAAACTATTTTTTTTTCTAGATCATTAACTACATATAATACACATTTATATAAATTATAAATCATCTTAAATAAATCTGATTTTCAAATCAGTAAACCTTAAAGTTTTCTTTTATATTCACGTTATATAAACTCATCGATAAATGATACAAGTTTTCATCTTCTTTGAAGTGCATGTTAGACGTACATTCTCCATTCTCAAAAGTTATATGCAATAGAAATTTCCCATCCTAAATTCTATTGAAAGTATATATGTCAAATTGTCAATACGATATAATGATATGTATTTTGTTATAGTTTTACTAAGGTCAGGGCCCTAAAAATTTTACGGGCCTCAAAATTTGTCTCGTTAACAATTATTTGCATGGGCGGACATATTTTTCACGAAAAAAAAGTATTTAGATGAGAAAATATCTTAAATGAGTAATGTTGAATGTTTAGATAACTAATTACATTATATCTTATAAACAATGACACTTTATATATAATATCCCTTCTCAAAAAGTTTGTCGAAATGCTTCAATATATAATTTCGCACAAAGCCCCAAAAGAATTTAAAGTTATAGGGACGGCCCTGTAAATGCGCATATAATTGCTAGTTACAAATTACTAAACTTGATGTTCAAGGCGGAGACAAACAAAAAGAAGCCAAATACTCAGAAGACATAAACATAATTAGCTATGTCAAAAACAAAAAATTTGAAAAGCTGAATTAGCTATGTCAAAATTATGTTGCTACGAGATGTTTTATTAAACAAATTTTATTCGATAGGAAAAAATTATGTCTTTTGTACTCCACTAATTAAACTAGGGATGAGAAAAAAATCAGAGAACCAGATCGGAACTAAAGAATTAGACCGGAACCATGAAGAACCGAACCGGATGTATAATTAGTCCACTGCCATGTCTTTACCTGATTACCTATTAAAAATTTGAATTAAATTCTTGAAGTCTTTATTCCTATTAAAAATGACAGGTTTGACTGTTTGACCATCAGTAGTACATTAAATGTTTGTTACTATGTTGAGAATATTGTTGGTAGTACACATAATTACTTACTCTTTTAGCAGGTGTCTAGGCACATAGTGTGTTGATGAATTTTTTTTAATGACGATGGTGGTTTTAAAAATGAAATTAAGAAAATGGGAACTTTTAAACTTATTTTAAATGAAAACCAAATTTTCATCACTCTGTGTGTAAAAGTAAAACCAAATTTTAATGATACATCACATCTTATTTTTAAGGGTTTTTAAGGGTTGTCAAAAGTTTAATATAGACCCAATATTTGTTATAGACTCAATG
>BQNB010020638.1:29148-65231 GCA_026074375.1 Tanacetum coccineum | reverse complement strand
GCACTTTTCCTGATTTTTTCATAATTTTCTAAATTAGTTTAGTATTTTTTATATTTAATTTTCATTAAAATAGTTTTTAATTCATAATAAAAAAATTAAAAGTCAAAAAAATATAATTCTTTTTTTTAAATTTTCTTTTATCATTTAGGACTTGTAAAAAATAATTTTGCTTGTGTAGGGTTAAAATTTCATAGTTTAGGTTTTAGGGCTCGGGATTCGATTCCCGGCTTCGTTTTTTCGTGTTTTTCATTAATTCCTTTCGTTTTTAGTCTAGCTTTACTTGTTTTTGCTTTTTAATTGTAGAAATAGAAATCCATTCCCAAATCTTGTAAAATTCAAATTTCTCGATCACAAACTGAACCAAATCTCAATTCACGCTTCGTTGGGACACGACCCGGGGGATTTTTGGAAATTACTTTGGTCAAGAGTAGTTTTCACTAGTCTTTTGGAATCTTTCTTATTATTATACTATAATTGTATTAGTCCTTATATATATACATATATTTGGGCCGATCAATTTTTGGCGCCGTTGCCGGGGAAGTCGTGTTTTGATTTTTCGTGTTCGTTTGAAGATTAGTATTTGAAGATCCTTCCCCGTGAAGGTAATTGCTTTCGTTTGTGAATATATTTTCTTATAAAAACATAAAAATACAAAAATATTTTTCTTTTCTTTTTATTATATATAAAAGACAAAAAAAATTAGAAAATCAAAAACACAAAAAAATAAAATAAAAATTGTCTTAAAAAAAGACAAAATAATACTCTCCATTGGAGTATTATCATTAATAAGTTCCTAAACAAAAGATTTAAAACTTGCCTTTTTGTAGCTTGTCAAGTACGACTCACCTTTAAACGATTAACAAACTCTAAGAGGGGTTTAAGGAGGGTTGTTCCTAGGAACTACGACCCGAAAGGAGAAGGATTTTAATAGCTTCGCGCTTTCCCGCTCCTCCGCTCGTTTGTGCGTTTTTCTTTTAGAGAGCTACCGTGAAGCAAGTTGATTATTGGTTTAAGTTGTCCGTCTCGTTTGTTCTTTAAAATAAATTCCAAAAAACCAAAAAAAAAAAATATATATATATATATATATATATATATATATAACAATTGTCTTTAAAAAAGGACAAAATAATACTCTCCATTGGAGTATTATCATTAATAAGTTCCCAAACAAAAGATTTAAAACTTGCCTTTGTGTCGCTTGTCAAGTACGGCTCACCTTTAAACGATTAACAAACTATAAGAGGGGTATAAGGAGGGTCGTTCCTAAGAACTACGACCCGAAAGGAGAAGGATTTTAATAGCTTCGCGCTTTCCCGCTCCTCCGCTCCTTTGTGCGTTTTTCTTTTAGAGAGCTACCGTGAAGCAAGTTGATTATTGGTTTAAGTTGTCCGTCTCATTTGTTCTCTAAAATAAACAAAAACAAAAACAACAAAAATATTTTCTCTTTTTAGTGCATGCGCACTCGTTCTCGATCTTATCCTAATAATAATTCTTCCACAATTCCGAGACGTAATCGTCGTCGCTCTCAACAACAAGTTCCTCCGAATCTTGTTGAGCCTCCCAAAGATACGATGGCTGATCAACGTACTATGGCAGAATTGCTTCAAGCACCCACCGAGGGTTACGAGGATGCAATTGTTGTTCCCGCAATCACCGCGGACAACTTTGAGCTTAAACATGGTTTACTCACTCTCGTTCAAAACAAGCAATTCTTCGGACATGACAAAGAGGATCCTCATGCTCATATTCGATATTTCAACAAGATCACTTCTACTTTGAAATTCCCAAACGTTCCGAATACGTCGGTTAAGCTTATGCTTTTTCCATTTTCCCTCGAGGGGGCAGCCCGGATTTGGCTTGAAAAAGAACCCCCTCGATCGATTCTTACTTGGGATGATCTTGTTTCAAAATTTATCAATAACTTTTTCCCGCCCTCCAAAACGACTAATCTTCGTAATGAGATTACAAATTTCCAACAACGTTTTGATGAATCGTTTAGTGAGGCATGGGATCGATTTAAGGATCTCCTTCGAGCATGCCCTCATCATGGTTTTTCGGAATTGCACCAACTCGATACGTTCTACAATGCTTTGAATACAAATGATCAAGATTCGTTGAATTCCGCCGCGGGTGGTAATTTTTTGGACAAAAGGCCCCGTGATTGCTTATGCATCATTGAAAGCAAGTCTAAAGTTCGTCATTCATGAAGCAAATCCATTGTTTCCAAAGTGAGTACGAGCACTTCTACCTCAAGTATTTCACCCGATGTTGCCGAACTCAAAGATATGGTGAAAGCCTTGCTTCTCGATAAGCAAAAATCTCAAGCTCCCGCAACCGTCAAAGCGGTCGAGGAAAGTTGTGTAACTTGCGGTGGTGCTCATTCTTATCGTAATTGTCCCGCCACCGATGGCAACAATTATTGGGATAACATTCAAGAATACGTTTCTCAAGCCGCCGCAGTTAACTATAACCAAGGAAATAGCAGTTACCGTCCCCCGATGAATGCAAATCAAGTTCGACCTCCCGGTTTTCCTCCCGTTCAAAACAACCAAGGAACCAATCAAAACCGTTACAACCAAAATCAGGGGAATAATTACAACCAAGGTCAAATTCATCGACCTCCGGTTTACCAACCCCTGGTTTTCCAAGCTCCAACTTACCAACCCTCGGTTCCTCAAACACAAGGTGTGTCAAGAGATGACTTTCAAAACTACGTCAAGGATAATGATGTGGTTATGAAAAATATGCAAAACTAGAACCAAAACATGCAAAATCAAATGACAAATTTGACAAACATGTTGACCAAATTCATGAATACCAATACCGCTTCTCCTTTAGGATCGGGTTCACTTCCTAGCAACACCGTTGCTAACCCCGAAAGGTGATTTGAAAGCAATCACCACCCGAAGTGGTGTTTCTTATGATGGACCTCAAATTCCACCTCCGATTTCTTCTCTTCCTAAGGAGATGGAACATGAACCCGAGGTGACAAAGGATACGGTGCAACCGAGCACCGAAAACATCTAACCTCCGGTGATCCAAACTCAAATTGATGAACCCGTTGTTGCTCCCAAGACCATACCTTATCCTTCAAGGATTAACAAGGAGAAGCTCCGTGAAAAAGACGATCTTTTAGCTTTGAAATTTATGGAGATTTTTTGAAAGCTCCACTTCGAGCTAAGTTTCGCGGATGCTCTCCTTCACATGCCCAAATTTGCACCAATGTTTAGGAAGCTCCTAAACAACAAAGATAAGATTCTTGACCTAACCAAGACACCGGTGAATTAGAATTGCTCGGCAGTTATCCTCAAAAATTTTCCCAAAAAACTTGGAGACCCCGGTAGATTTCTTATACCGTGTAATTTTCCAGAGATGGACGTATGCTTAGCCTTGGCCGATCTCGGTGCAAGCATCAACCTAATGCCTCTTTCCGTGTGGGAAAAGCTAAGTCTCCCAGATTTGACCAAGACCCGGATGATACTTGAACTTGCCGACCGATCGATTTCTACTCCTACCGGAATTGCCGAGGATGTTTTCGTGAAAGTTGGAGCATTTTTCTTTCTGGCCGACTTTGTAGTTGTTGATTATGTTGCCGATCCTCGAGTTCCTTTGATTCTCAGGAGACCCTTTTTTAGGACAGCACGTGCTTTAATTGATGTTCACGATGAACAAATGACCCTTCGTCATGATGACCAATCCGTAACATTCAAAGTTGGTGATACTAAGACATTCTCCTACAATACTATTGAATTGGTTAACCGAATCGATGTCATTGACGTAGCTTGTAAGGAGTTTACTCAAGAAGTACTTGGATTTTCGAACATCTCCGAGAGTGGCAATCCCACCCCAACTTTAGAACCAATCCTTTCTACTTTACCACCCTCTCTTACTCCTTTTAGAGGAGGTGAATTCATATTGGAAGAGATTAAGGGTCATCTTGCTGATAATTCATTTCTTCCCGGAATTGATGATGCCAACTATGACCCGGAGGGAGACCTTCTCCTCTTTGAGAAGTATTTAAACAATGATCCGATTTCTTCTCTCCCTCCGAAAGAACAAAAATTTGAGGAACTTAAGACTGTAGAATCTTCTAGTGATGAACCCCCCGAGCTTGAGCTCAAAGACTTACCACCTCATCTTGAGTACGCGTTTTTGGAGGGTACCGATAAATTACCCATCATAATCGCTAAAGGCTTAAAAGATGAGGACAAGACCGCTCTTCTTAAGGTTCTTAGATCACATAAGCGTGCCATAGCTTGGAAAATTTCGGATATTAAGGGAATAGATCCGAAATTTTGTACTCATAAGATTTTGATGGAAGATAATGTTAAACCCACGGTCCAAAACCCAAAAATTCATGAGGTTATCAAGAAAGAAGTTATCAAACTTCTTGAAGCCGGATTGATTTACCCTATCTCCGATAGTTCGTGGGTAAGCCCAAAAAGGGTGGAATGACTGATAAATGCTTAATTGTATATGTAAATTACCCGGGATTTTGCCAAATAAAAGCCAATAAAATGCCAAAAGAATAGAAAAACGTGTGCTTTTGTGTCTATTGTGCATGAAAGGATAATAAAGACAAAAAGAAGCAAAAACAGTCAAAAACCGACAAGGAACAAAAAGGAGGACAAAAAAAACGTTGAAGAAACACATCAATAATGAAGGCCATGGGACAAAAGTGACAGAGTTCTCAACAGTTTCAAAGGATCATTTGTGTTATTAAAAGTTTCAAGGGACTAAGTTGCAAAATGAAAGAAAGTAGATTAGAAAGAGAAAGGGAAGTTATAAACAAACACAAGGGTCGGAACCTGTCAAGTTGCAAACTACATTTTTACACTACAAAAGGATCGGGGGAATCCAGGGATACCTTTGTGCCATATCTTCATACTTTTAAACTGAAAAGCGCGTTTGTTATAACAACTCTAACCGCCCAAACCGTTTTTCCAGCCAAATCTTCCCACAACCCAACTTCGTAAATTCCTTCCCCCGCTCCTATATAACTCTCGAACTCATTCACAACCCACTCCCCAATCATAAACGACCACGTGTCAATCCCTAATTGGAAGGAACACCTCACAAAATTCATCAAACGGCTACAAATTTGAGAACAATGATCAATGGCTGAGATTGATTGGAAGATTCAAGAAACTCTTTCCCCTCTTCTTCAATCCTCTATAAATAGAAGCTCTAGGTTTCATTTTTTTTTTCACAGTTTTGGTGGATTTTGTTTTAATTTTTCAGTATTGTATTCTTATCCCAATTTTTAAGCATTTAATTCATTGATAGCAAATAAGCTCTTAAGCTTTGTAATCTTCGTTTCATCTTGTACATTCTCCATTTTTAGTCTATATCAAATTTAGTTTACAAGTATTTGTTCACTTTGATTTCAATTACAAGTCGAATTCATCAAATAAGCTCTTAATAAGCTCAATTGAGCTTATTACTGTTCATAAGCTCAATTTTAGTCAAACATTGTTTCTTAAACATTCATTAACTCATTGTTACTCATTTACATCAAAAGCATGATTACTTGAGAAGTTTTGAGTTCATTTTGGAAGTGAAAGGGAAAATAAGCTAAAATCTAGCTTATTGAGGTTTAGAGGCAAGGTGCCATTAGGATTAAGCTTTTTGAGGTCATTCACTCTACAAGAGTGGCCTCTTGTGCTGAGACTCCAACAAATTCAGGTTTTAATTCTTCAAATTCTCAATTTAGCTTAAATTTAGCTTTTACATTTGCTTATTTCTTATCAAATTTTGCTTAAGTCTTTTCATTATCATGTTGTTCAGGTTTATTGATTAGTTATCTCGAATATTTAGAAGATTAAGTTTGAGTAATCTCACTTTTCATAATAATTCTGTCATAGTAGTAGTAATAGCTTCATAAGAGTAACTAGCTTATTTCTTTACATAAGCTTAGCTTTTAAGTGTTTAAATAGCTTAAATAATCTAGATATAGTAGAAGTAGATAAAAAGCTTAAACTGTTTTAGCTTTTAAATAGAATTAGATGTCACTTAGTGTTTACAGCTTTTAATAAAGGTGTGTTTGGTATAAGCTTAAATTGACTCTTAAAGTCAAAAGTATCCTGTTAAATTCTTTCATACAGCTGAATAAGGACATATAACAAAGTGTTAGATAGTTTTTAGGAGTTAGCTTTTAGAATATAAAAGTTTAGAAGGTTAAAATTTTGATTTTGCACCAGGGCACTTTAGATAGCAAGTTATTTTAAGCTTTAAGCAACTTATAGCTTTTTAGACTTCAACATTGTTCAAGGTAGATTTAGGTACTTACATTTAGAAGGTTTAGAAAGTTTCTACTTAAGAAATTTGTCTGCACTTCATTTGAAATTGCCAAATGCATCAGCAACATTAGGACTGCTGTCAAAGCTCATTTCAGTTTTAGATTGAACTTGCCCATTTTAGATTCATTTTCTTTGATAAAAATTGTTAAAACTTAGCTTAATGTATGTTTAGTTATCTTTAGTTTATAATCGTATTCTACAAGTTGCTCTTTTGTTTTCATTTTCATTATGTATATAGCTTGAAAAGCTAATCTAAAAGAACTCAAATACCACACAGTTTTCTGTGACAGAATTATGTAGCTTATTTTTTAGCTTATTTGTGGTTAAAATGTTTGTAAAGTGCTTTTCGTTAAAAGTTGTAGATATAAGTGTTAAAACAAGTTTGTAGTTTTAAGTTTTTGCTGAATCTCAATTTTCAATAAGCCAAAAATAAGCAAATACGTAGGGTCTATTTCGTACTTTTCTCAAAGTCTAGGGGCACCCGTTTCTACTAAAGTGTAAATTCCTAGAAGTTAGCCCGCCTACCCTCTACTTTCCTTTTTAACACTTTTTACCCTGTCTTTCCTAGTTAAATAAAAAAGAATTAATATTTTTGTTATTAGTTTTATAAAATTAGGTTTTTAGTTTAAATTGATAAAATTAGTGTACAATTAGAGTTTAAAAATTAGGGCTTTTTGTTCTATAAAATTTCTGCACCTTTTTAGAGTTTAAAAACCATTTTTCTATATTTTTCTCATTAAAATTGTATTTTCTAGGAATTAAAATAGATTTTAGTTAATTTCTTTTTCTTTGAAAATTCATAAAAAATTCAAAAATAGTTAAAAAATTCTAATTCTTTTTCCTAAAATTTTCATTTTAAATTTGTGATTTTTAGGTATAAAATTTGTTAAAAGTTGTGCCTTAGATTTTAAATTTCAGTTTTAGCTCGCATTATTACGTTTTGTGCATTTAAATTTCGTGCTATTTCATTGTTTTTAGTTTGTGCTATTATCATTTTGTGTGTATTATCAAATTCAAAAGTCTTTTATCATTCTTAACTCGAATCCGAATATTCCAAATTCTCAATTCACGATTTCGTTGGGACACGACCCGAGTAGTACCATACTTCCCGGATAAAAATATACAAGTTGTGTTTTCTTTAGTGAGATTTTTACCTTGTATTTCTCTTGATTGAGAAGTATTTTGGTTAGAAATTTTCACGGGATTAATACTATATAAGTATATTAAATTTGTTTGTTTTCTACCACGAATCAAATTTTGGCGCCGTTGCCGGGGAAGTCGTGAACGATTGTTGAAGAATATTCGTTGAAGTAGAGTTTCGAAGATCCTTCCTTTGGAAGTTATTTTGCTATTTTTGTATAAAAATATAAAAAGTTCATTAATTCGATTCCTATCGAATTAGAAAAAAATAATAAACATTTGGATACTAGCTATCCATCTTAAACCATTCCAATAAACAACAAAACAAATCGTGAAGTACTTGCGAGGTACGACGGACCTTTAAGTTTACAAACTATAAGGTGAGTTTAAGGAAAAGTGATAGCTACTCTCTAAGTAGTCATTGCGGCTCGCTAAGCTTTTCCGCTCACTTGTGCGTACTCTTGGAGACTTATCGTGAAGCTTGTAATAAACGATTACCAAAAATATTTTTGTTTTCCTTCTTAATAAATACTAAAAATTTTAAATTCCCCCAAAAAGAATCTTTTCAATCTCAAATTTTCTAATTTTCTTATGTATTATTCGGAAAAGCCAAAAATATTCTTCTTATTCCTCTTATTTGTTTAATTCTCATTTTCCTTATCCTCGATAATGTTTAATTCTTATGGCGCCTAATCGTTCAAAATCCCTTTATGCAATCAAAGAATGTTCAACTTGTGGAAGTTGGTACACTAAAGAATGTTGTTCGAAAGGAAATCTTAAAGACCAGATAATTGTTCCCGTGCCCAACTCTTCTCGGGCATGTGCCGGTTTGTGGACCCCAGTGGGTGCGTCCGTATTGTCATGGATGTACTCGTATACGTATGAAATTTGAAAAAGAATTGTTTTGAATATTGTGTTGATAATGGAGTTTCAACAAATTTTCAAGATTCTCCCGGAGTCATCCAATGACAATACCAACGTTGTTAATGCTCCTCGAGAGCCAAGCGTTGTTGATCATGACCCCGCGTGAATATATTTCACAGATATCCACAAATCGACAATAATTGTTGTTTTGAGTGCTCGGGTGATTCATTAAAATGGGATTTTTTGTCAACATGCATTTGTGATTTTGTGGAAAAAGGTGCTCATTTGGGTACAACGGTCCACCCAAAATACCCGATCATTTCTGAGCCGGAACCGTGCTATAATTGAAATTTGGATTGTTTCCCACATGATTTACAAACTCTTCCACAACAATATCTTTGTTGTTGAAAACTGTGGGGGACCTCATGAGACTTACAAGTAAGCAGATGATCAGGAGTATTTAATTCTCATTCTTCCGGTTTCGACCAATTTCAATCCCCGCAGTTTTCCGATGTTTATCAGACTCCTCCGGTAGCAAGTATGGAAATGCTACATGCTTAAACGGATCTTATAGAAGCTATGCAAAACTTCTTGAAGAAGTATGATCATATTCCTCATAATGAAAAGAGCATCAAGTTATTGACTTGTGAGGAGAAATTTTTGAGATCAAGAAGTTGTGAAGAAGAGCAAACTCAACCTGAGTATTTGCAAGAATTGTTGCAAAGTCTTCTTAAGGATTTACAAATCCTTAATGAAATTCAACCACTTAAGAAAGAAATTCTTAATCAAATCCAGAAAGATCAAGAAGAGAAGAGAATTGCGGAACTGCTTGCTGAGGAGAGACTTCAAAAAGCTAATCAAGCCTTAAATGAAAATAAATCTCCTCAAGAAATGAGAATCCAAGATTTGGAGATTCGGAAGCAGCAGTGTTTAGAAGAAATAAAAATGATGAAAGATTTAGGAATGAGAGAATATCGAAAGGAAGAGATCGATTTGATTATAGAAGGGAAATGTGAAGATAAAGGATTTATGCGCTTAAGGATAATTCAATGGTCTAAGGCATTGTAATTCAGAAAAAATCATACAAGAAGCATAAGAGTTAGAGAGTCTGAAGCTAGACTCGAAGTCTACGCTTATCATTGACGATGAATGACGATGATTTGGGTTTTTTATGCGGTTCATCGTTTAGATTACACATCCCGTTTGCAAACATAGAGACTAAGGATTCACTCATAATGGGAGTCGGGCATTTTACACTACTCCCGGACATCGGAGACGATTAGTGTTGAAGACATTGGTTTCAAACCCAAGTGAGTCCGATGATTTATGTTTGGGGAGTGTAATTTGTTCAACTTCGATGATTCATATTACGAGAAGTCACGAGTTGACTTGATCATCTTGCTCCAAGTTCGCCAGAAATCGTTGAAGCTTTGGTCGTTGACGATGATACCGACACAGATGACGATTATGTTGCGATTTTTATGGTGTGTTGATATTGAGAGGGATGGAGGCGAGATTGATTTCGACATTTCAAGTTCGTTGCATTTCTCTTCGGGAGAAATTAGTCGAAAGTTATCTTTTAATTGAAAAGATAACGGTTTTTAGTCTTTCTCCTCCTATTCCGATTTCTCCTATATTTTGACCCTCCTCTACTATCCCGTTTGTGGGAGATTGATTGCCTTTAGAGGAGGCGGATGTGCCTAGTTTTTCGGATGACTCGATGATTTTTTCCGAGTACGAGTCATTTACTTTTGATGACGAGCCCGTGATGGCTGAAGTTAATGTTTTTGACGAAATTAACACAAGTGAACTTTCTTACCCGGGTATAGGTGAAAATGTTGTTTTAGATGAAGAGGAAGATACCTTCACATTTACTACCCGATCTTTTCTACCATTTGTCACCTATCCCGAGGTTTTACCCACATCTTACTCCACGGGGAGTGAAGATAAAGTTTTTAAACCAGGAATTTTTGATAATGAGCTTAAGAGGAAGAGTTCTTTAACTCTTGATGTTTTTGACCCACTCCACCCACCCTTAATGGACTTTCATGTTACCAAAGCATTTTTCGGGTTCACATTTTCTCTCTTGAAAATCTTTTCTAAAAAGTTTGTTGAACCCGGAATCAAAAATGCTACGGTATATCTTTCATATCTAGTTTGGGGAGGTTTCCACCTCTTAGATTTTCTTCACCCTTACTATTACCCACCATAATGAAATTAGTTTGGGGAAAGAGTCAAGCGAAGGGGACTCTATAATAAACAAGCGCTTCGTGGGAGGCACCCCATGCTTATCCTTTTATTTTCATTTTCTTTCTATTTTCTTTGCTTCCCCAAGGACAAATTAATTCGGGGGCGAGTATAGCTTGTACTCGGTTAACAAAAACTAAGCCGTTTTAGAGAAATTTTTGAGCTAACAATGTAAAAAATGAGAGGAAGCTTGTTCTTTTTCGTCTCTTGTTGGTTGTTTGTGATGTTTGTCTAGGTTTTCCGGATTTTGGAAGATTCATGGTTCAAATTTGTGGAAGGACAAAGCAATTCCCACAATCTCCATCGATGGTCTCCAATCTTCTCTTCATAAAATAAGGAAATCTCTTATCCTTGGTCTTTATCGAACTAACATCTATTCTTTTGGCATGACCTTAGAATTTTTGTTAAAGATTCCTTTTGACCCTTATTTTTAAACTTTGAGGACAAAGTTTCATTTTAGTTTGGGGAAGGATATCTTCGATATTGACTTGCACTTCACGCAACCTTGTTTGAATCTTTTTGAATTACCTTTTTGAGAAAAAGTGAGAAATTTTAAATTTTTGCTTATAAGGAAAGCTCAAAAGAAGCTTAGTTTGGGGAAAAACACCACTTTTTGGTAGTCCGTTGGTGAGAAATAGGAGTTAATTTTGACTTGACCGGGTGAAAATGCCCTAGCTAGTTCTTTAACCTACCTTTTGTGGGGCCAAGCTTTCACAAATCCTATTGCTTTGGATTTTAAAATGTGAAGAACAAGAAATGATGTAGTTAAATATAAGTGTATTTGTTTAAGCAAGGTTTATTTGGAAAACCTAAAGCTTATATGAATAATTTGTGTCTTTTTACTCCCATAAGCTCTTAACACACTTAATCATACGTGCTCTTTTTAATTTAGCTAAGTCAACCAATGTCTTTAGAAAAAGTCTTACATTTTGAAAAAGAATTCATTTTAATATGTAAGTAAGATTTTTGGTTTCAAATTTATAAGTTGATTTTCTAAAGTGAAATTTTTCCATTCATCAAAAATATAATTATAAAAAGAATGACATTGAAGCATTTCTATTGCAAAAAGCATTATTTTTCGTGCCAATGAAGCATTCGCAAAAATAGAATAATAAAAGTATTATAGTTTTAATCGTTGGCGTATCCATGTTGAGAGAAAGACTCGGATGGGGTCGCAACTAAGGATTAAAACTATGTACGTGGAATCAAGGTTCGTAGGCATTCATCACTAGGGAGCGAGGCCTAGGTGATGATTGCAACTAAGGGACTTTGGATTCTAGGCTTTGTAGGAAAAGGTGTTGTCGCGATAACCCACAAACGTTAGCAGCGGAGTGGGGGTTCGAACTAAGAACACCGGTTGTTGTTGCGATATCCTATTTGGGAGAAAGGCCTAAGTAGGGGTTCGAACTAAGAACAACATTCCTATTGCAAAAGAAAAAAAAAAAAAAAATTATGGTATATGGAAAATAAAAAGAATGGTTAAAAATTTCATTTTATCAAATCAATTTATAAGTTTTGTTTCTGAATCTCTTTTAGCTTTGAGTCGAGGTTTATCTATGTTATGTCAACCATAACGTAATCATGCGGACCCGAGTAAGAGTGAGGCAGTGAGGAATTGGATGATTATTCTTAGGATTAGCAGGTTACTACCGACGTTCATCGCGAATTTTTTTTAGATTGTTGAACCCCCTTACTTCCCTAACTGAGATGAATTAGAAGTATGAGTGGAGCGTAGAACAAGAAGAGGCTTTTCAGACTTTGAAGAATGATTTGTGTGATACTCTGATAAAGCGAATGTAGTGGGTGATGTGTTGAGTAGAAAGGAGAGAGTGAAATCAAAACGAGTAAGAGGAATGATACTTGCAGCCTAAAGTGAGGCGTTCAAGCAAGAGAATGTACTTGCAGAAAGGCTACATGGTTTAGATTAACAGATGTGATAAATGCTTAATTGTATATGTAAATTACCCGGGATTTTGCCAAATAAAAGCCAATAAAATGCCAAAAGAATAGAAAAACGTGTGCTTTTGTGTCTATTGTGCAGGAAAGGATAATAAAGACAAAAAGAAGCAAAAACAGTCAAAAACCGACAAGGAACAAAAGAGACAAGAAAAAGAGTGAAGAAACACCCAATAATGAAGCCAAGGACCAAAAGTGACAAGTTCTCAAAGTTTCAAAGGCTCATTTGAGTTATAAAGTTCAAGGGACTAAAGTTGCAAAATGAAGAAAGTTGATTATAAAAGAGAAAAGGGAAGTAAACAAACACAAGG
Source organism: Tanacetum coccineum (assembly GCA_026074375.1). NCBI lineage: Eukaryota > Viridiplantae > Streptophyta > Magnoliopsida > Asterales > Asteraceae > Tanacetum > Tanacetum coccineum. Next base: position 52,414 of record BQNB010020638.1, on the reverse strand, counting down.
GCCGAAACTGTCAAGTTGCAAACTACATTTTACACTACAAAGGAGCGGGTGAATCACAGGGACTACTTTTGCCATATCTTCATACTTTTAAACTGAAAAGCGCGTTTGTTATAACAACCTCTAACCACCCAAACCGTTTTTCCCGCCAAATCTTCCCACAACCCAACTTCGCAAATTCCTTCCCCCGCTCCTATATAACTCTCGAACTCATTCACAAACCACTCCCCAATCATAAACGACCACGTGGCATCACCTAATTGGTGCGAACACCTCACTAACCTCATCCAACGGCCATAAATTTAAGAACAATGATCAATGGCTGAGATTAAGTGGAAGATTCAAGAAACTCACTCTTCTCTTCTTCAATCCTCTATAAATAGAAGCTCTAGGTTTCATTTTTCAGTTGTTGATTTTGTTTTAATTTTCAGTATTGTATTTTCTCCCAATTTTTAAGCAATTTACTTTCATTTTTAGCAAATAAGCTCTTAAGCTCTTGTACTCTTCTCTTTCATCTTGTACTTCTCAATTCTAGTTATATCAATTTAGTTTACAAGTATTTGTTCACTTTGATTTCAATTACAAGTCGAATTCATCAAATAAGCTCTTAATAAGCTCAATTGAGCTTATTACTGTTCATAAGCTCAATTTTAGTCAAACATTGTTTCTTAAACATTCATTAACTCATTGTTACTCCATTACCAACAAAAGCATGAATTACTTGAAAATTTTGATTTCATTTTAGAAGTGAAAGGAAAATAAGCTAAAAATTAGCTTATTGTGTTAAGTGCAAAGTAACCATTAGGATTAAGCTTTTTGAGGTCATTCACTCTACAAGAGTGGCCTCTTGTGCTGAGACTCCAACAAATTCAGGTTTTAATTCTTCAAATTCTCAATTTAGCTTAAATTTAGCTTTTACATTTGCTTATTTCTTATCAAATTTTGCTTAAGTCTTTTCATTATCATGTTGTTCAGGTTTATTGATTAGTTATCTCGAATATTTAGAAGATTAAGTTTGAGTAATCTCACTTTTCATAATAATTCTGTCATAGTAGTAGTAATAGCTTCATAAGAGTAACTAGCTTATTTCTTTACAAAATTAAAGCCTCTTAGCTTTTAAGTGTTTAAATAGCTTAAATAATCTAGATATAGTAGAAGTAGATAAAAAGCTTAAACTGTTTTAGCTTTTAAATAGAATTAGATGTCACTTAGTGTTTACAGCTTTTAATAAAGGTGTGTTTGGTATAAGCTTAAATTGACTCTTAAAGTCATAAAGTATCCTGTTAAATTCTTTCATACAGCTGAATAAGGACATATAACAAAGTGTTAGATAGTTTTTAGGAGTTAGCTTTAGAATATAAAAGGTTAGAAGTTAAAATTTTGATTTGCACCATGGGGCACTTTAGATAGCAAGTATTTTAAGCTTTAGCAAACTTATAGCTTTTTTAGACTTCAACCATTGTTCAGGTAGATTTAGGTACTTACATTAGAAGTATAGAAAGTTCTACTTAAGAAATTTGTCTGCCTTCATTTGAGAAATTGCCAAATTGCATACCAGCAAATTAGGACGCTGTCAAAGCTTATCTCATTTTAGATTGGAACTTTTCCCCCATTTTAAATCATTTTTTCATGATAAAATTGTTAAAACTTAGCTAATGTATGTTTAGTTATCTTTAGTATACATCTTATTCTACAAGTAGCTCTTTTTGCTTTTCATTTTCATCAAGTAATAAGCTTGGAAAAAGCTAAAATCTAAAAAGGTCTCAAAACCACAAGTCTCTGTGGCAGAATCTAAGTAGCTTATTTTTTAGCTTATTCTGTGGTTAAAAGTGTAAAGTGCTTTTGTTAAAGTTGTAGATAATAAGCTGTTTAACAAGTTTGTAGTTTTAAGTTTTTGCTGAATCTCAATTTTCAATAAGGCAAAAATAAGCAAATACGTAGGGTCTATTTCGTACTTTTCTCAAAGTCTAGGGGCACCCGTTTCTACTAAAGTGTAAATTCCTAGAGGTTAGCCCGCCTACCCTCTACTTTCCTTTTTAACACTTTTTACCCTGTCATTCCTAGTTAAATAAAAAAGAATTAATATTTTTGTTATTAGTTTTATAAGAGTGGAAATCCCACCCCAACTTTGGAACCAATCCTCTCCACTTCTCCCCCCTCTCTCACTCCTTTTGAGGGAGGTGACTTCATTTTGGAAGAGATCGAAGCTTGTCTTACTAGCAAATCAATTCCACCGGGAATTGATGATGCCGACTTCGATCCAAAAGAAGACCTTCTCACCCTTGAAAGATTGCTTAATTCTGACCCATCTTCCACCCTCCCTCCAGAAGAACAAAAATTTGAGGAACTTAAGACCGTTGAACCTTCTAGTGATGAACTCCCCGAGCTTGAGCTCAAAGACTTACCACCTCATCTTGAGTACGCGTTTTTAGAGGGTACCGATAAATTACCCGTCATAATCGCTAAAGGCTTAAAAGATGAGGACAAGACCGCTCTTCTTAAGGTTCTTAGATCACATAAGCGTGCCATAGCTTGGAAAATTTCGGATATTAAGGGAATAGATCCGAAATTTTGTACTCATAAGATTTTGATGGAAGATAATGTTAAACCCACGGTCCAACATCAAAGAAGGGTTAACCCAAAAATTCATGAGGTTATCAAGAAAGAAGTTATCAAACTTCTTGAAGCCGGATTGATTTACCCTATCTCCGATAGTCCGTGGGTGAGCCCAGTCCATTGTGTGCCCAAAAAGGGCGGAATGACCATAGTGACTAATGATGAAAATGAGTTGATACCAACTAGGTTAGTCACCGGGTGGCGGGTTTGCATTGATTACCGTAAGCTTAATGATGCCACCCAGAAGGACCATTTCCCATTGCCTTTCATGGACCAAATGCTTGAACGATTAGCCGAAAATGAATTCTATTGCTTTTTGGATGGATTTTTTGGTTACTTTCAAATCCCAATTGAGCCGCGAGACCAAGAGAAGACCACCTTCACTTGCCCTTACGGAACGTTTGCCTATCGACGTATGCCTTTCGGCTTATGCAATGCTCCAGGCACGTTCCAGAGGTGTATGATGGCAATTTTCCATGACATGATCGAGGAAACTATGGAGGTCTTCATGGACGATTTCTCAGTCTTCGAGGATTCTTTCTCTTCTTGCCTCTCCCATTTAGATAAAATGCTCAAAAGGTGTGAAGACACCAATCTTGTCCTAAACTGGGAGAAGTGCCATTTTATGGTCAAAGAAGGCATCGTCCTCATCCATAAAATTTCTAAGTCTGGGATTGAGGTTGATAGGGCAAAAGTTGATGTCATAGCAAAGTTACCTCATCCTACCACCGTCAAAGGGGTTAGAAGTTTTTTGGGCCACGCCGGCTTTTATCGTAGATTCATTCAAGATTTCTTAAAAATTGCCCGGCCTATGACCCATCTTCTTGAAAAAGAAACCCTGTTCTTCTTCTCTAAAGAGTGTATCGAATAATTTAATACACTTAAGAAGAAATTGACTGAAGTACCAATTCTAGTTGCCCCCGATTGGGACCTACCATTTTAAATCATGTGTGATGCTAGTGACTTTGTGGTAGGTGCAGTCTTGGGGCAAAGAAAGACCAAACACTTTCAACCAATACACTATGCAAGCAAGACCATGACCGACGCTCAAGCTCACTATTCTACTACGGAAAAAGAGCTTTTAGCCATAGTGTATGCTTTCAAGAAATTTTGGCCATATCTTGTCTTGTCGAAGTCAAAAGTATACACGGACCACTCGGCTCTTAAGTATCTTCTTGCGAAGCAAGATGCTAAACCGAGATTGCTGCGATGGATTCTCCTCCTCCAAGAATTTGATGTCACTATTCGTGATAAAAAAAAGGAGCTGAGAATCTTGCCGCCGACCACTTGCCTAGACTTGAAAATCCTCACCAAGATGTTCTCGAGAACAAGGAAATTACCAAAGAATTTCCTCTCAAAACTCTTGGTATGGTGACTTTTCATGGTGATGCTAGTACCTCATGGTTTGTCGATTTTGCAAATTACCATGCGGGTAATTTTGTTGTGAAAGGGATGTCATCCCAACAAAAGAAAAAATTCTTCAAAGATGTGAAGCATTACTTTTGGGATGACCCCTACTTGTTTGAGATCTGTGCGGATCAAGTGATTCGGCGGTGTGTTTTTGGCTAAGAAGCCCATGACATCCTCATGGATTGCCACGATGGTCCCACCAGTGGACATCACGGTGCCAACTACACTGCTAAGAAAGTCTTTGATGCCGGATTTTATTGGCCAACTATTTACCAAGATGCCCATGACTTGGTCACATGGTATGACGCTTGTCATCGTCAAGGAAAAATCTCACAACGTGATGAAATGCCACAAAATGCAATCCAAGTTTGTGAGATCTTTGACATGTGGGGCATCGATTTTATGGGACCGTTCTCGTCTTCACGGGGGAACAAGTATATACTCGTGGCTATCGATTACTTGTCAAAATGGGTTGAAGCAAAGGCGCTCCCTATCAATGACGCCCGAGTTGTTTGCAAATTTATCAAATCTCTCTTTGCCCGATTTGGAACTCCCCGTGCCATCATTAGTGATCGTGGTACCCATTTTTGCAATGACCAATTTTCAAAGGTCATGCTTAAATATGGGGTGACCCACCGACTTTCTACCGCATATCATCCACAAACAAGTGGGCAAGTTGAAGTTTTAAATCATGGTTTGAAACGTATTTTAGAAAGGACCGTAGGTGAAAACCATGCTTCTTGGTCAGACAATCTAAATGACGCCTTGTGGGCCTTCCATACCGCGTTCAAAACACCAATCGGGTATACGCCTTATAAGCTTGTGTACGGGAAGGCTTGTCATCTCCCGATCGAACTAGAGCACAAGGCCTATTGGGCCTTGAAACATTGCAACTATGACCTCAAAACTGCGGGTGATCACCGGAAAGTTCAATTGAATGAATTAAATGAACTTCATGATCAAGCCTACGAGAACTCTTTGATCTACAAAGAGAAAACAAAGAGACTTCATGACTCTAAGATCAAAAACCGCGTTTTCAACGTTGGTAATCGAGTCCTTCTCTTTAGTTCTTGACTTAAGATTTTCTCATGCAAGCTCAAAACCCGCTGGACCGGACCATTCACCGTTGCTCAAGTTTTCCCTTATGGAACCGTTGAGTTATTTGCAACCAACAGACCAAACTTTAAGGTGAACGATCATAGACTTAAGCACTACTTTGGAGGGGACATACCACCGATGGTTGTCCCGGATCTCCAAACTTTCCCCATTGACCAATGAATTCGAGGACGGGTCAAGCATAGCGACCTTAAACAAGTGCTTCATGGGTGGCAACCCATGCTTATCCTTCTATCTTCTTTCTATTTTCTTCTAGCTATGTGACGTGAGGAGGTGTGCCACTTCCATTCTCGTGTTGTTTTGTGCTTGTGTTTTTGTCCAGGATTGTCCTGGATTTTGAAGACTCTCGAGCTCATGGTTTTGTCCCTCGATCACTCAGTCTTCACATCCTCAGCTTCATTTGGAAATCCTATATCCTAGATCTTTTCGACTAACGTTAATCTTTAGCACACTTAATAAACGGCTTTAGAGTGACGTAGATACCCTTCAAAACATTGAGGACAATGTTCGATTCTAGTATGGGGTTGATCTTTAGATTTGATCTTACTTGCATGCTTTGTCGCCCGAAGCAACACCATTTTTATCAACTAATGAGCCGACACAAGGTAGCCAAAATTTAAAAAGATAGAGATGAAATTATGCGATTTAAACACCAATGTTGTCTTCCGATGGGCTACGATAATAAGTTACAATTTGACCTGACCCCCCGGGACGTGTTAGACACCTGCTTTCCCCGTAAAAACCATTTAATGAAACTGGAAGTTTGCATTTAGGCTTAGACGATTTCGCTGGATCCTTTTAATATGGATTTAAATTGTGCGAAGAACGCGAAATGACACACACAGTTTGTTTGATAATTTGGAATGCTAGGTGTGGAGGCAGACAGTAATTGGAAATCCTAAGAGCTCATATATGTCTACCATCATATATGCAGGTATATCCTATCTCACACCGACGGACTCTTAGAGTATCACTCTCAATGCGACCTCTGGACATAATCACTCTCGCAAGCGTACTCTATTCTTACTCACAATCCGCTCATATCTAAGTCTCACACAACAATCTCACTGACATAGCAGATGAATAGATCATGACACATAATCTCATTGGAGGATTAGCATACATATATTTTACATCTTAGTCAAACTTAATATTTAAATTTTTCTAAAAGGACACACACACACACATGGCTAAAGAAAGCCACTCTCTCACCTCATCACTCTCATCCACACTCATCTCTATCGACTGAGTAAATTACACACACACACACATCACACTGAAGAATCTCGATGGTCTAGCGCGAGTGACACACACAACATAGAGATACTAAGCGCACACAAAGCGATATGAGAGAGCGTCACATAAATGAGCACAAGATAGTCACTGCAGTAACGAAATGCATCTTGAGCGGACTCAAAAACGTGATCACACATCATTCGATTACCATCAAACACACACATATAATATTGAGCGACTAATTTTCATAGTGCAGGCGCTCCTAAGACATTAAATTGCTCTACTAGATTCTTCAAGACAACATTATCATAGGTGCCGTTTGTGGTCTTATCTCGTCGACGCGACTTCTTACGCCTCTATAGTCCTGCGACTTGCTGACATGGTCAGCTCAAACAGCAGAGATGGCGCTATCACACACAAGAGACCAGGGGAGGTCAGCACGAGAGAGTTCTTCGCGACACTAGACGGAATCGCCGACACGGAGTACAAAGTCGAATATAGTGACAACATTCAGGGACCACACGTCAGCGAGTAGCCGATGAGGCATAAATTTCGAGCATTCTTATCGAGAGCAATCTATCACTATAGTGTGCATTCGTGTTGCGCGTATCCTTCTCCTAGAGCAGCAATAGCACACAGTTTATTAGCGGTAAAAATCACAATTCACTAGCTACATCAAAGTGCGCTAGAGAGTCACATGATATCACACTATCTTCTACGGATCCCGGTCTACATAGTGTAGTCTCAAGGCTTGGCTTATAACAAGACGCGCTGGCGTGCACACACAGCAGAAACTTAAAGATGCTCACGAGCACTTACATGAGGTATGCACAATCTCGCATCGACAAAATCGCGCGCGTTACACATCGACAGATGCGAGTGTATCAACATTTCGACACTGTCCATACTAGGTATACAATCTCTACTATTAAGCGAGAGATCACATAACATCCTTGTCTAATAGCCATATTTCTCTAATATACATATTGTTAACAATATCATACACTCAGTCTGCGAAATACATTAGTGCAGATACACTCTACACAGTTGAAATTCAACACACACACCACACAGAGACTCTCGACGAATTCGCTCACACACACTAGTCTCTACGATATGTTCAGCGGAGCAGTGAAGAAGAGTATTATGAGATCTCCGCTGAAAACTTTCACTGATCTGAGTAGTATTCGTTATTAAATGTATGGTAGTTACCACACACACACATGTGCGAGCGTTCTCTCTCTATCTCTACTCTCTCTCTTATTATCTACTCTGAGTGTTTAGGAACCGAGACAAACAAGTAGTCTCTATGTGTTGGGAGTTTTGGTTTGGGGGATTGAAGAGTTAATTTAATTTGTGTGTTTATATTAGTTAAGGATTTTTAGGATTGGGGATGTTTTAACTCGATCTCTATCTGTGCGAGACACACACACAGAAATAAATAACAGAAGCGGGGGAGGGGGGGACAATTTCTATACTATATAGTCATTGGAGAGAGAGAGAGTAGAGATAGTGCGTCTTAGGGTGATTTGTGTTTGGTTGTGGGAAGGGGAGGGGGGAGGTTGGTATGTGGTGAGGGGAGATGTGTAGAAAATTGTTATGTTAGAAGGGTTGAGTTTTGGTGAATTGTTTGGGGTTGGGTGTTTTAGATTTTGAATGTGTTGCGGAATAATGTATCGCTGCTCAATATGGGGGTGGGGGGTGGAGGGGGGGTATAGAAATTTGAGGATTTAGGTTTTAATTTTAGAAAGTATGGGTGGTTTTGGGGGTAGGTTGGGGGATTTATTGTGGTAGGGGGGTGATTGGTGAGTATTTAAGAAGTATTGTAGTGTGTATATGGGAGGTTAGGGGTATAATATGATATGTTTATAAGATTTAATGTTTTGGGGTGAGAGAGGTGAGAAAGAGGAGGAGAGGAGTTGGAGTGAGTTAGTTGATAATTTGATTTTTAAAAGTGGTAGAAAACCTAAACTCCGACATATTTGTCGACTTAGTCAACTCTCTAGTCGACCCAATGTGATAACCGGTAATATTTCCAAGGTTAAGTATTATAAAATATTATAGTTTTGTATTTTGAAGTCTTTCGATCTTGTCAGTTTTCCTGATGAAAGCTAAGAAGTTGACCTCTGTTGACTATTTTGCGTAAAAGTGGTTTCGGTTTAACCGGGAGTTTGAGGAAGTTTTGAGTTCGTAAATGAATCATTTTTGATTTGTTTTTCTGTTTAGAGTGGTTTTGATAGTTTTCCTGTGCTTTCTCGAGAAGTTTTTACTTTCCCAATGCGTTTAGCGAAAATCTTGTTCTCACAGCAACGCGTACCATCACGGCAGAACGACAGTTTATTCAAGTGTGGAGATTTAAGAAAGTTGGGAATGTGTTAATGGGTTTATTTATTTGATAAATTCATAATAATGAAATAACGATGAATTAAAACGTAAATTGTGAGTGTGAGATTTGAAAGTTATTAGAAAAAAATGGTTGCTTTTTCCGTTGAAACGTACGTAAAAGGAGACTGTAAACAGTCGTAAAAAAGGTGAAATTTTGGGTGAATATAAGTTGTCAAGCCATATTTGTGATTTGAAGTATTTTTAAATGGATGAGCAAGGTTTCGGTGGATTTTTGTACAAAATAAATTTGGATGTTTTCGGTCCGGAGTCGGTCTATACGTCTCAAAAATGATGTTGTGTGCAATTTAATATGATAGGCGTCGTGTGAATAACCCAGGTTGATGGAAAAATAATTTTAAACGCATTGGAAATGATAACTAAGTTTGGTTGACATTTTAAATAGATCAAAATTTAGTTTTTAAGTGATCCCGACGCAAAAAGGAAAGACCCCGAGGCCCTCCTAGGATGCTTGGACGCCTAGAAGGGGACACACACAAAAAGACAAGAAAATGCTAAAATATTGCAGATGTTCCCCGATTGGTACTCATATATTCCCCACCAACTTTAACAAAACTTCTCATTCATTCTCTCCATTTTCAAATAATAAAAAGATTTCTATCTCTCCCCATCTCTACAATTTTTTCGGAAACGAGCCCAAGGAAGACAAAAACAAAGATTTTGTACGATTTTCTCAAGAACAAAACAACGGTTAAGAATATATTATTGGGTTGATATCTAGTAGTTTCGGGTTGTAGAAACAAGGGTTTGAGTTTTATTAGCACGTCACGACCAAACCAAACTCGTCAAACAAGTAATTCAAAAACTTTGATTTAAAGTTGTACTTTTAGGATTATAGTGATGTATATACACTAGTTGTACAAGTTGATCGTCAAAAAGGTCAAAACTTAAAAGCGAAAATGTGAAAAGGGGGTGTTTGTGCGTCGGCTTATGAAGAAAGAAAGGAAAAGATTTTTTGAATTTTAAAAAAATGGTTGTTGTGGTAATTTTACATTTTATAAAAGTGCTTAATAAGGGCTTATTTGAAGGTTTTGCTTATTCAAAAAGCTAAGTTATAACTTATTGGGCTTATGGGATATTCGTACGGGTTGATTCGGTGTGGGGGCCTCACGTCCCATACCACTCGTTTTGATGGTCGGTCTAACCCAGCGTTGGTTTTGTGGACTTCGGGTGTGGCTCGGGGGCCCAAACCGAAGGGTGAGTTTGGATTATTTCGGCCTAATAAGGGTGCGTTTGGTTGCGTTAGTCCGACAACAAGGTGGGCTCGGCCCACTTGGACTTGGTTATTGGACTTAGTTTTTTAGCACACACAGCTTATGCTTATTGGATTCGGCGTATTTCGGTTTCGCCTATATAATAATCTTATAGCTTATTTGGTTTTCGGCTTATACTTATATATATTAAGCTTATAGCTTATTTGGTTATCCAGCTTAATATATTAAGCTTATACTTATTGGTTTGGCTTAATGTGGCTTAAGGCCCATTGGATTTTGGGTTTTATCTTTTGAGCTTCATGAAAAAGAGGTATGACTACGTGTTTTTACTATCGAGCTAAGTATTTAAAGACACATAAAGGGCCATTAGACCCAATAACAAATGTAATGACTTTGTGTGACAATAATTATAATGACTAAAGGAAGTTGTGGTTGGGCTAAGACACACACACATGTTTGAACTTTAGCCTGGACTTAAGACACACATCTCATATAGGTGGGGAGTGGGGCTAGGAGGTTTGAGAAAAGGCGATGTTGTTAGTATTTGGGGGGGGATATATGTGATAGTAGAGAGTGTGACGAAAAACGTCGGTTTGTGAAAAAAGTGTGGGTGGATCTAGATGAGATGTTTTAATGTCTTGGAGGAAAGGAAGTCTAAATAGAAGTGACAGTCTGAGTAGTGGATGAGCGGGGATTACGGATTGAAGGTGAGTTTAGGTGGGGCGTGTAAGGGGTAAAATGTTTAAGATTAATAAAAATAGTGATTTTAAACTTATGAACTTTAATACACACGAAAATGTTATTTCTCGAAATCTTTTTCTTAAAACAGTTAAATATTTATATTTGTTGTGTCAGATTTTTAATTGAGAAATGAAGGAGATTAATCTAAAAGACAGATTAAGTTGGAGGTAAAAGCTAATGGACATAGACGGATTAAAGTAACGAGACTTGTAATGTACTTCGTCTAGCCGATAATAAGAACGAAAAGTAATAATAAAATATTAATATTATTTTTTATTTAAATTATAAATCTTATTATATAAATATATATATATATATATATATATTTTATAATATATATATATATATATTATATAATATATATATATATATATATATATATATATATATCGTATGGATTACGAAAACGTGGATGTAATTATCTTCGACTTTTAAGTTTTTACTCATTTTTTTTGTCAGATCTTCGTGGAGTATTTTGGAGATTGTTTCGCGTTCAACATATTGAGATGTTGATAGGGGTGTTGGGTGGTTGGATGGGGAGGCTTTATTGTATTGATTGCACTTTTGCCCAAGTGTTTTGAGTCGTTTCCCCGCGTAATTACACCACACAAACCATAAATATGAGATAAAGTGTTGATAACGAGATAAAGTCTTGGTAATAAGACGACGGTTTTTGTAATGAGTTAGAGGTATGAGATAACGAGTTTGGAATGATATAAATTTGAAATGGGATTTTGGGATGAAAATGAGGATTTTGCGTGAGTTAAGACGACACTTGTACAATAAGATAATTTGTACGAGTATTAATAAAGTGAGTATATATTAGGTCGTTGTCGGGTACATTGTGCGCTTGCGTAGAGATTGATTGTGTTCTGCCTTATTTGAGATTGTGCGGTTGCTCTTGATTGCTGATAGAGGTGAGTTCTCGTAGCCCCACTTTTTACTGTTTTTCCGTTAGGAAAAAATGACACTCAAATGTGTTTTGAAATGTTTTGAATTGATCTGTGCGAAATGTGGTTTTGTTTTTGGGACAAGTTACGTGCTTATGACTGTTGTGTGAATAATATGTGATGCATGATTGTTTGGATCGGATGGGTATGCCTACCCAGTGTTTGTGAGATTATTGGATCGGATGGGTACGCCTACCCAGTATTTGTGTGATTATTAGAGCGGATGGGTACGCCTACCCTGGTTTGTGTGTGGTCCTGCCCTAATTTTAGTGCTCCAGCTGGTAGGCCCTTTAGGTGCGTAAGTGACATATGGTTATTGATTAGCGGTGATGCTAATGTTGTTTGCATATATTCACGGTCATATAGCACTATTGTCCACTGTTGAAATATTGGCACAACTTTTAGGTTTAAGGCAAACCTACGAGCTCACCAACATTATTGTTGACGTTTTCGAGTATCAATTTCAGGTGTGTCAAATCAAAAGGTATGTGAATGGTATTGGAAGAGAGAAGATGTAACCCAAGGGGGCTGAGTCAAGATGGTTATGATAATTGTATTTTGTCAAGTTTTTAACTTGTAAAATGTATGTAAACTCAAGTTTCATGATTGTAAATTGTAAAGTGTATGATCTTGTATTTTGTGCGATGAATGGTATCGTCGCATCCCGTGTTTCCGCCACTGACGGGGTGTGACACCCAAACCCTAGGGTTTACAAACCATAGGTTGTTAGGATTATGAAAATCCATGTAAAAGACTCGGTCACCCCGTGTTATATCTAGCATAGGTTAGCTTGTAGTCTTAGTTTTAATCGTTTATTTACCGTACGACTTATGGTGTTGGGCCGGGTCTTTACCCACTTGTTAGCCCACTCCATGGCCTATTTAGGGGCACCAATCTCTTGTATAAATACCCCTTTCCAGCCATGGGAAGGGGTTGGGTGTTCATTTTATCACAAACACACACTAAGTGATTTTCTCTCTCTAGAACTCCCACTTTCTCTAACTTAGGACAATTTGACCAACATTAATCCTTGGCTTGTGTTTATGATATCCAATATACTACAATGGTATCATAGCACATGGGATGATTAGCTAGATGTGTGTTGTGCGGTTTTGTCTTGGATGTTTAGATCAAAAGTTTGGTTTTTGAAGGTTTATGGTCTTATTCTTGACACTCTTTGATTCTCACGTTTGTGATGTTAAAGTTAGTGTTTCCATAGTTGTTATAGCCTTCTAGGATCAAGTTGTGCAAAAGAAACCAAGCAAAAACGTTCAAAAGGGTGATTTTTAGGTGTTTTTAGGTGAAAAAGTTCGTATTTTTCTTCACTGCGTTTTGCCTCTCTGAGACATTCTTCATTGCGTTTTGCTTCAAATAGTACACTGCATTTTATCGTTTTGGTAAAGGACAACTGTACTGCATTTTGTCTTATTATAGGTTGCGTTTTGCTCTTACGTTTTGGTTATTGAAGACTGCGTTTTGCTTCAAGATTTGGTTGCGTTTTGCCTCAAGACCACTGCGTTTTGCCTCAAGACCACTGCGTTTTGCCTCAAGACCATCACTGCGTTTTGCTTCAACATTTGGTTGCGTTTTGCTTCAAGACCCTCATTGCGTTTTGATAGAAAGTTACTCTGGCAAAATTTCATTTATCATTGCGTTTTGCTTCAACATCACTGCGTTTTGCTCAAAACTTCCATTGCGTTTTTCTTGAAGACCATATTACGTTTTGATAAGAAGTTACTCTGCCAAATTATTTCTTCACTGCGTTTTGTTAGGCTTCTTCACTTCGTTTTGCATATGTTTCATTAATTTCATTCGTTAATTTTATTTTAACAAAACCAAAATCACAATTCAAACAAACCAATAATCACTAATCAAACAAGACAATCGTCACTTGTAACATACAATCACTTAATCATTGTACGATCCAAAGTGTTATCATGATACAAGTAATCACCATGTCCAGTTATTTCTGAATGGGATATTCAAGCGGCCGGTTCCGATACCCGCCCTCCTATGCTCGATAGGACTGACTACGAATCATGGTCACAACGAATCCGATTGTACTGTAGAGGAAAGGAAAATGGATTGCAAATTCTTCAGTCGATTGATCAAGCCCATTTGAGCTTGGAACCAAAGGGAGGCCCTAGGAACTACCCTGAGGGAGGAGTCCTTCTTGGACAAGAAAGGCCTGTTCACATATGAGGACTCTAGTGTACACGGATAAGAAAAACAATACGATGCAGGATGTACATGCCACCCAATATTCGATCCCAAAAAACCTGCTTTTTCAAGAATTCCAAAGATATTAAAGCTCATCAATCACAACATTGAAGCACAAAGCAATTTGGGACAACGCTAAAATGCTTCTGGCTCAGGTACCAAACTCACAAAAGAAGGATAGAGAATCTCAGTTGTACGATGGTGTGAGCGGTTCAAGATGCTTCCCAGGTGAAAATATCATTGTGTACTATGTTCGCTTACACAAGCTGGTCAACGACATGAGGATATCAGAATGACAAAGCTAACATTCAACCAGAAACTCCAAGTTCGTGAACAATATGTCACCTGAATGGGATAGGTTCGTGACAGCCGTTAAACTCAACAAAGGTCTAAAAGAGACAAATCACGAACAGCTATATGCATACTTAAAACAACATGAGAAGCATGTTGCACAAGATCGACTGATTATTGAAAGAATCACTCTGCTACGGAATGATCAACTTGGCATTTGTGTCACGGTCCAACCTCATGTCCAATCATCACATGTCCAGTCTCATCAATGTCCCTCTTCATCAACAAATCCTCAATCACCACAATTTCACAATCCCTGAAAACTTCACAAATTGACGCCGGGTACATCAAACATGATGAATATATGACAACCTCACCAAACAATGGCGCTCCTTGCCTAATCCTTCAGAGCAACGCTTCCTCAGACCAACAATCACTTCGAGCTTCATCTAAGACCCGGAATCAAGCAACTATTCAGGATGGTCGGGTTGTAGTTCAGAATGTTCAAGGGCGGCAGAATCAGAATCAGAGGTATTTTACTCGGGGAAATGGTACAGCAGGAAATAGGGGTGCACAAAATAGAGCTGGGAATGCCAATGCAGGTCAAGGGAAACCGGTCATGTGTTTATAATTGTAATGGAGTTGGACATATTGAAACGGAACTGTACTCAGGCCTAAGGTCCACAGAATTCTGAATATTTCAAGGACAAGCTGGGCTTATTGCAAGCCTACAGAGAATGGTGCAGTTTTGGAATGGAAAGGAATTACTCTTCTAGATGGTGAACACGGAAACACCTTTGATGCAGATGTGGATAATCAACCACGTCAAGACTTTCGCTCTGAATGAGGTAACATCTTCCAGGCCAGATGAATGTAACGCTTTTTGATTCATGATGTTATGATGAACGACTGCCTCAGTCAATATTCATGGCCAATTTGTCCTCAGTCGAGTCAACAAATCCACAAGCTGGTCCATCCAATGCATCATTCCTATTGAGGTAATATTTAGGAACAATGCTATTATCTAGTCATATCTAATTAGGACGAATATGAGGTTCTAAAAAGTACAACCGTCAGATGTTATTGACACAACTAGTGTCCATATGGGTAACAGTAATATTATTCCATATGAACAATATTTGTTGGTTAATGACATTTCTGGTGTACCAAGTTGTGCATCTTCCGCCCTAAATAGTGTATGTGTATCGCCTGTTAATGATGCGTTCGTTCCTCATGACCCAATAGCCACTGAACTTAAGATCTACAAGGAACAGGTTGCCATTTATGAGCAACGTGCTAAGTTTGAACTGACTGAACGTGAACAGCGAATGGATGATCAAATGCGTATGCTTATTCAAAATCGTAATAAAATGGAGGAAAATCTTAAAAAGGAACTTCATTCTTTCAAGTTACAACTTAAGTCAACTATGGAAAACAATAAGATAATTGAAGAAACTGTAACGACTTTGAAACAAGAGTTTAAACACGAATGAGTCAAAGTTCATGGGACTAATTTTTCCAATTAAATCACCTTAACGTTAACTTGAGATTTAAGCTTCACTCACAAGATCAATCCATTTCCAAACATATGTTCAATAATCGGCTTGTATAAACCTGACACACTTTCTCCTAAATTTTCCTAACTTAAATCAATTGAGACCTAAAATCTCAACGGATTTGAAATTTTTGCTCGGGGGAGAAACTGTGATTTAATTGTGAAAATCTGATAACAATTGTGATTTCTTAAAGTGTAGGCTCTCCCATATGTGCTAAACTCTTTCGAATATCGATGCACATATTAAGGGGGAGCGAATGGTTACGATGGCAATTGTGGAATCACCTAAGACCGACCATGTAATTACTTTATCGTTGTTATAAGGATGGTAAGGTTAGGTACTCGATCCTACGATCCCGCCAGAGACGGAGGGATCTACCCAGGGACAATCCACTAGTTAGTGTAGAAGTCCTTAGGTATGATCATAAAAGGAGTAATGTGAAAATAAGGGAATAGTGCGGACTGAGATGGAGCTAGTGCTGGAACATACCCAACAAGGTTCTAGTAATGAAATCTCGGTAAGCACTGAAGGGGTTGAAGAATGAAAAAGAAATGCTAAGATAAAGGGTGAAAAGAAAGCAGCCCTCCTTAAACCTTAGGCAGAAACCGGGTCACTACATATGCTGTCAGAATCACATGGTTGATTGCTGACATTGAAGACAAGTATCATGGACCCAGTGATACGCTGCACAACCCTCCCTAGCCACTCAAGATCCCTCAAAGGACTCTTGTTTCATTCTCACGGAGATCAATACATTTCTATCGTCTCTCTCACTCTGAGTTAGTCGATATTGAAAAGGTGGCAGTCCGCTCCAGCCTCCGACTACCAAAAACCAAAAATGCACTATTGAGTCTAGAGCCATGAGATCATCAATAAATCTTGTTAGGACACTATTCCAATATACTTGTGTTTCACACACTGTGAAAACAAGGATTACCTTAAGAGTCCTACGCTTTATCCTTGTGATATTGCCAGAACATCCGAGTGATACGAAAGTATTCACAGTGAAGATGGAAATCCTGCTAGAGCCAACGTCAAACAAGCTCTAGGTAGGTGACTTGTAAGCTCTTTAATGGATCAAACTTGTGACACTGGGCATCGATTCGGTCCAGATTATGAATTGACGGAGGATGAATTGTTTTTTGATAAAAGCTTAAAACTCTCGATGTGTTACAAAAATCACTTTAACTAGTGACACATCGATTGATTTTCAAATCAATTTTATCTTCAATCGGTGAGAGAGTAACTCACTGATTCACTCTTACCATTCTATTAGTAGCAATACTACTAGTGAGGTAGCCTGCTTTGAGGTGTCCGGTAAAGAGATACTAGCAAGTACAGTGAATCTAATGCATTTGCGTTAGATGATCTAACAGTTTGAGCTAGAAACCCTGTCAAGGAGGTTCTTATAATGAATCTACCTGATCACAGGTACAGTATTTATACGATAAAACGGTCCTCATGGAACCGGAGGTTAATGCAACTGAACTTTAACGAATGACAAAGCCATATTCGTCATCAAGCTTTATTGTTAACTGTTGTATTTCAGGATTACATAAAGATACAGATGCAGATGCCTCGTTCCACTAAAGTCAATTCACAACCCTATGCTCACACTTAATGTTTCTAATCAAATACATCATGACAACTGAAAGACCTACAACACAGCTTCCGCAACTCTGATAAGTACTATCATGATCCAGAAGAGTGTGAGTATGCGGGTCTGAAAGTCACAACATCACATGAATGCAATATTCCACAACAAGGATAATTAAGAGATTCAAAGTGGATGGTGATCTTAAAGAAAGCTCAAAGATCACTCAAGTCCAAGGAACAAAGATCACTACTTGATGTACAACGACAAATGTTGAAGAATCAAAAGACTACAAGCCAGAATCAAAGATTATTTCAAATAGAATGCTAGGATTCAATTTGTATTTTCTGGGGTGACCTCCCTTAGGGGGAGATTGTTAGGATTATGAAAATCCATATAAAAGACTCGGTCACCCCGTGTTATATCTAGCATAGATTAGTTCGTAGTCTTAGTTTTAATCGTTTATTTACCGTACGACTTATGGTGTTGGGTTGGGTCTTTACCCACTTGTTAGCCCACTCCATGGCCTATTTAGGGGGCACCAATCTCTTTTATAAATACCCCTTTCCAGCCATGGGAAGGGGTTGGATGTTCATTTTATCTCAAACACACACTAAGTGATTTTCTCTCTCTAGAACTCCTACTTTCTCTCTCTAGACAATTTGACCAAACATTAATCCTAGGCTTGTGTTATAATATCCAATATACTACAGGTGGTAATCCTAATAAATCATCCAGAAACACCTTGGGAAAATCTATAACCACAACAATCTCTTCTTGTTTCTTATCACTAGCCTTAGCACTCATCAAAAGTCTCGCTTTCTCTTTTGGTCTCTTTCCTAATACTCTAAGTACCTTGCCATCTGGTAGTGGTATCCTCACTACTTTCTTATGACAAATTATTTCAGCCTTATGATTAGACAACCAATCCGTACCTATAATCACATCAAAACTCCTATGCCTAAAAGGTACAAATCGATGTCAAAGACATTACCCGCGATTTCTAGTTTGCAACCCTTAATAACCTTATCAATCTCTACTAGCTGCCCGCTATCTATCTCAATCTCATATCTGAAACCTAATTCGCTGGGCTCTGTGCCTAACAGAGGTATAAAAGTAGTGGAAACAAAACTATAGTCGGCACCATAGTCAAATAAGTTAGTGGCAAAATGATTTTTCAAAGTAAACGTATCCGTCACAATGTTCGGATCTTGGCGAGCTTCCTCTACTCCCAACATGAATGCCCTACCCCAAGCTTGGTTCTTTTGGTTTCCACGACCCTGACCCTTGTTGTTAGCAGCAACTTGGTTTCGACGAATTTCTTCTGGTCTTTGTGCCCTTTCAATCTAGAACAAGCTGACCTGACATGGTCGATACTACCACACTCATAACATGCCTTAACAGTTGTGTTTCTAGCATTGACAGGATTTACATTCCTCAACACGCCTCTACAATCCCTTGCTAAATGACCCAGGCGGTTACAGTTGAAGCAAGTGCGACAAGGCCCTCCAGGTGCATGGTAGAAGTTGCAGGTGGTACACTTTGGCCAAGTACCCATATTCTCCCTTCCTATAGGGTTTGCGATAGAAGGAAAATCATTTCCAGTCCTAGTCCTCTTATTATCATCCCTACCATTCTTATAATTGCTAGGTTCCCCCACATTTCCTCTTTTCTCAACCTTCTTAATTGATCCATTTTTAACAGCCTCATCGATCAGTGCACCAAAAATCTGCACAGCCTTTTGTATAGTCTTTGGCTCTATTGCTGCCACCATCCCACGGATCTGTAGAGCAAGGCTATACACATACCTCTCAATCATCCTACTCTCCAGAGTTACCAAATGTAGAACTAGCCTAGCCAACTCATGAAACCTATCAGTATACGCAGCATGGCCAGCCCCGACCATGGTGTGATTCCACAACTAAGTTTCCAACTTTTGCATCTCATGACTAGGACAAAACTCTTCTATCATCATAAACTTAAAGTCATTCCATGACATACTAACAACAACTTCCCGGCTTAGCGTGCGGATCTGAGAGTTCCACCACGTTAAAGCCTTACCCACAAATGAACCAATAGTGTATTTTACTTTTTGGTCAATACTACAACCACTTATATCTTGCACAGACTCTATTTTCTCAATCCATCGAGTAAGAACTACAACACCTCCCTTACCATCATATTCCTTAGAGTTACAAGCTAAGAACTCCTTATATGAACAACCTACCCGGTTGCCATTTACTATCACATTCCCAACGTTCTCTTGAACATTCTCATTAATCACATTACCATTTTGATTTCCAACATTTCCTTGGTTACCAACCTGAGCTAGCATGGCGGGTAAGACGTTCTGCAATTGTTGGGCAATGATCATCGAGAAGTCGGGTTCTCCCCCCATTAACTCCCTCTACATTCCTATTGACTCCCTCTGCACCCCTATTATCTCCCATTCCTTAGTCATTTCCTTGACCATTCAAATCATCAACACTCTTATCATTACCTTCCCTAGGTCTTCTACCCCTCCCACCTCTACCAACCCGTACACTTGTTCCCCCTCCTAATGATTTGGTAGCAGGTCGATCAGCACTTCGGGTCCTCATCCTTGGCGGCATTATCTATACGAGGGAGAACATGGGCAATGTTAGGTAGGCAGGAAGACTCTCATACATATAGAATATCTTACTATATATACAGATATACACATAATACCACCTTATGGTGTCAACATTGATTTGTGTGAATGACATTACTAAGTATGAGTGAGTTGTGATACGCTTATAACTATGTTAGCCACCGTACTTATATTCATATCCTTTCACAGTCATACTCAATATTGAGCTCACACATTTCAATGACTGACATAACTAAAGCGCTAAACCATGAACATGCGAAAGCAAGCAAAAGCAGAACACCATACACATAGATCCTATATGGAACTAAGTGACGGATCTTAGGCTATAGTCTAGGCTAACCCACCTAGTTCTCTATAACCTTGGCTCTGATTACCAATATGTCACACCCCGACAATGGCAGAAACTCGGGAGCACAACATAATGATCAATCATAACACAAGATACAATATAGAGAAAACTACAATGCATAAACTTCAAGTGTTACAAAGACCATCAAGCTCGAACAACCTTAAGTGATATCCCAAATCACAATCAAATCCGTAAGCTCTTACAATATCCAATAGCCCACACAGAGGTCCAAATCCAAACTTAAACCAAAATCTTCCAAATACTAAAGCCAAATAAAATAAACAAGCAAGACTTCATATGAGAAATCTACACGGGATACTTCTAAGTCTACTATCTTAAATCACCAACTTATTCCTCTTTAACTTCACCTAAAAATGATACTTGAAAACGTCAACAATAATGTTGGTGAGCTCGTAGGTTTGACCTTAAACCCAAAAGATGTGCCAATATTTTAAACAGTGGACAATAATGCAATATGATAGTGAATATATATGCAAACAATCATAGCATCCCCGCTAATCAATCACCATATGTCACTTACGCACCTAAAGGGCACCCAGCTAGAGCATTAAATTAGGGCAGGACCACACACAAACTAGGGTAGGCGTACCCATCTGGTCCAATAATCACACAAATACTATGTAGGCATACCCATTCGATCCAAACAATCATGCAACACATAATATTCACATAGCAGTCATAAGCACATATCGTGTCCCAAAAACAAAACCATATTTTGCACAGTTCAATTCAAAACAGTTCAAAACACATTTGAGTATTATTTTCCCCCAACAGAAAAATAGTAGAAAATGGGGCTACGAGAATTCACCTCAAGCAATTCTTTAGCAACCAAATCTCAATCATACAAGCAAATGCAACGACACCCGCACACGACCTAGTCTAGTTAATGTCCCATTTTAATCATTCATTTCCAACACAGTCTTCACGTTTGATGCATAGAGTCTAGACGCGTTGTACAATTACCCGAACAATATAGTGGTGTGATGGTTGACGACATATTCTCACAATCATATCAATTCTATTACTCGATAATACATACTTATACTATTTAGAGAAAATAGATAAGTAATATAAGTGAATATTTATAATTAATAATTATAAATATATCTTGATAAGTCTATTCGGTAACCTTAGTCACCGTGAAAATAATCATATTAGGGTTAAAATGGAACATTTACTCATAATAAACATATTTGAGAAGTTTCGAGAAAAATTATATTTTTTGTCTTTTAGTGAATTTATTAAATAAATTAAATAATATTTTATTATTTAAAATTCAAAATCATGCTTTTAGGTAAAATTTCTAAGTATAAACTTTTTACGAAATTTCGACATGACCCCGTACGCTCATACAACGTTTTCCAAGGTTTTTAACCTTTATTTCAAACACTTTTCAAACTTTCGACAGTTTTTAGACAAAATCTAAAATCTTGATCTTTAACGTTTACTAAAATGTTTTTTTACCAAAATAGCATTCAATATCACTTCTTAAATACATTTCACTTTCAAAAAGTCCATCAAAACTCTTATAACGACTAAATATCGCTTATTGGGCTTTAAGGCCCAATAAGGGTCCATTAAGATATTTATAAGTCCAAAATACGATCCAAGTCCAAAACCAAGGTCCATTTATATACATAAGATCATACTAATAAGTAGAAGGTAATCCGGACCACAATAAGCCCTCCCATTAAGCCACGGCTTAAATAGGCTTATTGGGCCGTGAGTCTATAAACTCCACAATACATATATTAAGCTTGAAAATAAGTTAATAAGCTACGTATCGCATTTGGTTACTACCATAAGCTATAAAATAGTCCACAACATATGACATGCCACGTAAATAATCAAAACACACTTCCTGGTGTTTTTCAAAATAAGCCGCGAGCCATAAGCTCATTATAAGCCACGAAATAAGCCCAACATAAGCTATACATGCAATTATCAAAAATAAGCTATCTAGCAACATATGTTATTCAACCATCACGACCACAACATAAAAACTACAAAAACCCCTCTTTTTTCTTCTATAAATCCAACGAACCAAACACCCCTTTATATATCCGTTTCGTTTTAAAGATCGATTTTTACGACGATCAACTTGTACAACTAACATCTATGCATCAATATAAACCTAAAAGGACAAACAAAATTTAAATTTGAAAACTTACAAAAAAATATTCAAAAATGTAGATTTCGACACGAACCGGACAACTCAAATGTTGTTTAAATGAATACCCGAGCACTAGAATCAACCCAATATATCACCAATCTTCATGTTTTAGATCAAAATTTCAAAAATAAAAGTGTTTGTGTGTGTGCTTTGTTCGGATGCCAAGAGGAGAGAAAGAGAGGAGATTTTTTTGTAAAAATGATATATGTGTTTCAAAAATGAAAGATGGAATATTAGTATGTACAATCCTTAGACAACCATGCTAAAAAAGCCTCCTTGTCTCCTCTTGGAATCAAACCGCGGACAAGGATCCTAGGAGGGTTTAGGTTCTTCTTTTCATGTCAGGATCACTTAAAAGCTCGTAAAACTCAACCGTAAAATACTCCCCAAAGTTAATTAGCATTTTTATTCATCTTAAAAATACTTTTTCATTAACCTAGAGTATTTACATGACATATTTACACTTTAAACATTTCAAAACTCATTTGAACATTAACGGACGTGTCGGGACTTTTTTTTGGCCATTTCTCAAAATTCACGGGTCAAACCACCCGGAATACAAATATCGTAATAATACCTTTCAAAAGGGATCATTAATCACAATAAACCATAAATTACCACATTTCTCAACAAAATCACCACTTTCAACACGGTACATTATCTGAATAAGCTGATGAAAGTCAAATAGTCAAAGGACTAAAATGAAATATTCAAAACACAAAAAGGGCAAAGGTTACAACTTGATGG
>BQNB010020638.1:0-24620 GCA_026074375.1 Tanacetum coccineum | reverse complement strand
AATCGCTTTTGCCCCAAGATGTCCAGCGCTCAAAAATCAAGTCCAATGCTTTATGGAAGCTCATTTTGCTCTGACACAACCTACTCAAGTGAACAAAGTCACTACCTTATGTGAGATCTGCAGTGGTCCTCACGACACTCAGTATTGAATGGAAGATCCCAAATAAGCCTTTGTTGAATACGCATCCTTGCGTACCGATGAAGCGGGAGGTAAGTGGTATACTTTCAAGCCTGAGCAAAACAATCTTGGTGACACCTATAATCTATCATGGAGAAGTCACCCGAACTTTAGGTGGAGACAACCCCAAAATTCTCAAAATATTATTTCAAACCCATCTAACCGGTTCTAACCCAACGGTTCAATCCCAAATCGTTCCTTCAACAACCATCCTCAAAGCTTTAACAATCAATCAAATCTTGAAGAATTGGTATCTAATTTCATGGCATCTCAGGACGCTAGATTGTCCAAGTTTGAATCCGATTTCAAACAACAACAAAGTGAGATGACCAACAAGATCGACACAGTGTTAAAGGCCATCACCGATCAAATAGCAGGAGCGCTACCTAGCCATATGGTCAAGAACCCGAAACTGAGTGCTTCCCTAGTTTTTTTTGCTCGTTCTTACCTAAATACGGACCCACAATGCTCAAACCATGTCCAAGGTTCAATTAACGCCATCACAATCCATTCCAAGAAACAAAGCGACTCGTATGATGAGAAAGCAAAAGAGAATAAGGAAGAAGAAAAGAACATCCCAGAAAATATCCATGTGAACCCCTCCATACCGCTTGATTCGTCCGTTGCGTTCATCACCGAAAAAGTCCTCAAATTCAATTCATTCTTCGAATCGCTCAGATTGGTTCCTCAATCATCCGACATCGAGGTCGTTTGCACAAAGGGGGACGATGTAGAAGTCATGTTTATTAAGTTAATTAGAAAGAATGATGACTCTAGCGAAGAAGAACCTGAAGAGGAAGGGAGTACAACAACTGAAGGGGTAGGAGCAGAATACTTTGACATATTCCCAACTAGGAGTGAACTCGCATACTACAAGTACCTCATGTGTAGTCCAATCCCTTTGATATTTCTAAAGAACCCCATTATCACAGAAGGGTGCCCATCAAACCTCAAGATACCATGCAACATTGGGCATGTGCATGTGGAAAAAGCCTACATTGACCCTAACTCCCCTCTAAACACTTTTTTGGGGTCATTTAACCCCCTAAATCATGCATTTATGCCTAAAATAGGTACTTAATTGTTCCTTTTTAAGTATTTAGCATTTGGAAGACATTTGGAGGAAATACACGTGACTTGGGCTCATTTGGAGAAGAAACGGACAAGACTATAGACCTACACCAACATCTCTCAAGATTATGTTCTCAACGGCTGGAGACGGCATCACCAGTTCTACATGACGCCGTCACAACCCACCTCGTGACGGCGTCATAATCTTTCATGACGGCATCAGCCCGCACGACCCAACCTAAGATCTAGAATATTCTCTCTCATGACGGCGTTATGAATAAAACACGGCGCCGTCGCAGCGATTTATCTATATATACAAATCCATTTTTAGGGTTTTAAGTGTGTAACTTTAGAGTAATAAAGGGAGACGAAACCCAGTTCGTTTAGCAGCTTATTAGGACGATTTTAGGGCCTTAAAACCTAATAACACCCAAATTATACATGTTTTCGGTGGCGTTATTTTCATATATTTAATCATTTCTCGTGAACTTTTGATACTTAATAGCATGAATTGCTTGCATGTTCACTTGAAGACATCCCGAGGGTAAACACAACAAAGATCGAGTATTTATATGCTAAAGAACACAACATACAAGAAAGAAATAAAATTAAAGTTCTAAAAGTGCAAATGTGAGCCGCACTTACCAATTATGCGTCACACTTCTCCTCAAAGTTAGAGAATTAAAGCTTAGTCAAAATTCAGCATTAACACCACAAGTACGCCGTACTTACTATTTTGTGCGCCGCACTTCCCACTTGATTATGAAGAATTAATGAAGACTTAAATGCTACTACATTAACTCCCTAAGTACGCCACACATACAACCTAGTGTGCCGCACTTGCTCAATAAAAATTTATTACCCTCGCATTTAATCACCAAGTACGCCGCACTTATAACCTTGTGCGCCGCACTTTTACCCCTGACTTAGCCTATAAATAGGGGACGAATTTCACACATTTCAATCATCCCTCATCCTACAAATCCTTCCTCTCTTCATTACTCAGTCATCCCATTATAAATTCTTCATCCATTCCACCCATATAACCAAGACACCATAAACACTATACCCTTTTGAAGATTTAAGATCAAATAACCAAGAACGAAGTAGAATATCATATTAGTATATTGGAATAATGGAAATTCATTTTGAATCATCTTATGTTATGAACCTCAAAGCCATGAGAGGCTAAATCTCTCATGACTACTCGGTGACGTTATGATAATGAATAAGTGTTTGGTATGATCATGAACTTTTTAATCTCAAGCTTATGTTGTAATACTATTATATCTTATCTTATCAGTTTTTGCTTATCAACTTTGATTATATAATCATATCGGTATAGGTTGAAAGACCCGTTATGATCTATGTGGTTTTAAGGATTTGTTTATGATCTTTATCGTCTGTGTTGAGAAATCCACTTTTGTAAATTAATAAACAAAATAGGTTTTGATATAATAAGTAACTAAACTATTTGAGTGACACATTTGGTCTAGTCTACTAAATATAAGTCTTGAGTTAATCAAGATAATTTGTGAAAACGTTTTCTGACGAGAAATCCTTTTTATAAATTAAAGGTTCCATATTCACGATCATCTCCGACACTTATAAATTATTTTCAACTATCCGAGTAGTCATCTTTATTATCATTGGTAAAACAAAAGTTATTTTCAAGTTAAAGCTTATTTTCTTTCTGATTATCTAAACACTACTCAAATCCTTGTGGACGACTTGGTCTTTCCTAAAAAGATTATACTGCATACGTGGGTTATACTTTTACCCGTGTGTTTCCCAATAATAAAATTGGTACTTTCAGTCATTATATATTTAAAACTTTTGAAACACATCAAAGTTTTTGGCACCGCTGCCGGGGATTTTTTAAGCTGTTCTGTAGTCAACCCTGGAAAATTACTTTAACTCCCTCTCTTTTTCAAAAATCTCCGTACAGTTTTCTGGCAAATTGACCCAAGCAATTTCTCTTTTGGATGCATACATATGCTTCCAATTCTGAACTTGTTGAACCTTTACCTAAACCTGTACGTACTCTGAATCGGAGACTTCATCGACAAAACAGGAGAGTTCCATACGATCAAAGAAACAATCCACCACAACACCTAAGAATTATCTACCCGCCAATTCTTAACATCTATCACTTCCGTCACTTTCTTGATATTCTTCGAAATTATGATCCAATGGATGATGAACCCATGTGGGCTACCGATCGTGTTGTCGCTTCGACTCCCGATTCCACAATCACTATTCCTGAAACCGCAAACGAGTTTGCCATTAAAGGTAATCACTTGACTCTCGTCAAAGGAAACCAATTTGATGGTAGAACCAAAACCGATCCTCATAAACACATTTATAAATTCCTTAGAATCTGCGATATGTTTAAATACAGAGTTGCCAAAAATGAAGTTGTCTGCCTAATGATGATTCCCCTATCACTCACCGGAGAAGCAAAAACATGGCTAAACAAACTCAACGAATGAACTATTGAAACATGGGATGAACTTCAAACTTATTTCATTAGCCGATTCTTTCCCCTAGATATTTTTGACCGACTCCTCAGAGAAATTCGTGCCTTTTCTCAACATGAAAATGAATCTCTGATCAATGCTTAGCTTCGTATAAAAGAAATGCTCTGAAATTGCCATGGTCATAACCTTTCTAAAGGTAATATTATCAAAATCTTCTATCATGGTCTCAGCGAAATAACCCAAGAAGTTTTGAATACTGCAGCTAGTGGTATTTTCCTCTATAAAACACCGAATCAAGCTTATCAGCTTCTTGAAGATAAAGTCTTACTCAAACTCGATTGGGCTAAAAATTAAAAGACCAAAACATCCCTTAAGAAAACTGTTGCTTTCGTCGGTGAAGGTAGCAGTAATACCGACAATGACAAAATTATGGCCCAAATAGATGCCATGACCATAAAAATGGATGCTCAGTACAAAGAACTCCAATCTCGTGCTAAACAATCAACTCCCGATCTTGACAATGATAACATACCTATGTCCCATGAAGAAGAAGCTAAATTCATGCAAACTTTCCGTAAAACTCGTTTTTACAATGATTACCGCTACCGAGACTCGAATCGCGATAATTGGCGTTCAAGCGGACGGAATGATTATAATCGAGACAACTACCGATCTAACATCGATGACAAACCTTACGATCTTTAGAAATAATTCAACGATTTCATAAAGTCTCAGCAATCAACCAACGCTTTTGTCAAAGAAACATTCATGGACCTCAAAACTCAACTTGAAACAGTAGCCAAAAATCATCAAGCTTCAATTCAAAACCTTGAAACTAAGTTCAACAGACTCGATGACAAGCAATCTAGTCGACCTTCAGGATCTCTTCCAAGCAACACTCAACCAAACCCACGAGGTAACAACTCTAAAGCTTATCAACCACCGCAATTTCATAATAAGCATGTGAATGACGTATTCACAAGAAGTGGTAAATCCTATGATCCACCAGATAACCCAAATGATCAACAAAACAATTTTGAAAACTCTATCAACTTCGATAGTGATGATGAAGATGAAGAACCTACACCTCAACCAAAAGCTCAACCTCCGAAACCAGTCAAAGAAACGTCGTTACCAAAACCATAGAAACCAAAAATCCCATATCCTCAACGCCTTAGAAAAGAAAAAATGGAAGCCCAATACGGAAAATTCCTCGACATGATCCGAGCCGTCCGAATCAACGTACCTCTTGTCGGCGTCTTAGCCGGAATGCCTAACTATGGAAAATTTCTCAAAGAACTAATAAGCAACAAGCATAAGATTGAACAAATTTATGCCGCTTTCCTAAGCGATGAAAGTTCCGCCATTCTTCAAAACAAAGTTCCACCCAAACTTGGAGACCCAGGAAGTTTCCTTATCCCGTGCAACTTTAATAAAAATTTCTTATGTAATGCTTTAGCCGACCTTAGAGCTAGCATTAACCTTATGTCATATTCCTTATATGCAAAACCATCTCTCGAAACTCTTAAACCTACTAAAATGAGCGTAAGATTAGCCGACAGATCATTCCAATACCCTGTTGGAATAACTGAAAATATGCTCGTTGAAGTTGGTAAATTCACCTTCCCTGCCGATTTTGTTATTATTGAAATGGAAGAAGATAGCAAAGTTCCCTTTATCTTAGGATGGCCCTTTCTTTACACTGTTGATGTAGTTATTCGAATTAAACAGAAACAACTCAATCTTGGAGTTGAAACTGAACGAATGATCTTTAATATCGACTCTGCAATAAAACACTCTTACTCAAATGATGATACATGTTTTAGTATCGATGTCATCAATGAAATCTTAGAAGAAGATTTCGATGCTCTTCTTGATAAAGGAAGCAAAATCCTCCATTCCATCGAAAGAACCCTTCTCGAAGAAGAAATCTTTTCCGAATTTGATGAATTCATGGCAATGACTGCCGATGAAAATTCTGAATCCGAATCCAATACAGAAGAACCACCAATCAAGAAAATCACAATTAACACCGATTATAAAATTAAGACATCTCTTGAAGAACCTCCTACGGATCTCAAACTCAAACCTCTCCCTGATAATTTAGAATATGTATTACTAGAAGAACCATCTTTTCTTCTTGTAATCATATCATCTAAACTTTCTGCTCAGAACAAAAGCAAACTTGTATCCATCCTCAAAAAACCACAAGCAAGCCTTTGCTTGGAAAACATCAGACATTCCTGGTATCTGCCCATCATTTTGTAAGCACAAAATATAAATTCTGGATGACAAAAAGCCAGTTATCCAAAAACAGAGATGGCTAAATCCAAACATGCAAGAAGTTGTTAAAAAGGAACACAAGGAAGCTTTTGCCTGGAAAACGACTGACATTCCTAAGTATCTCTGCACATCATATCTCAAAGCACAAGATACAAACTTTCTGGATGAACAGAAACCCGTTGTCCAAAAACAAAAGAAGGATAAATCCAAACAAGCAAGAAGTTGTTAAAGATAAGAAATCATAGAAACTCTCTTGGATCCGGAATTATTTATCCAATTGCACGATAGACCTTGGTTAGTCCTATTCACTGTGTACCAAGAAGAGGAGTAACACAGTTTGTCAACAAACGAAAATGATGAACAATATGCCCCCAGACATAGAACCAGTTACAGTGGCGAGTATATGCTAACGATTAATCGTAAAACCTCAATGAGCACCCGCAAAAGATATCATTTTCCCATTTGCCGTGTATAATAAGGATCAAATGTTAGAAAGGACTCGCGAGTAAAAATACAAATATTTTATGTTTCCTTGAATTGGTTTTATTTTCTAGGATATTTTCAAATTCATAACGATCCTAAATGAATAAGAAAAAACAACATTCCATGTCCTTTTGGAAACATCTACGGCTATATATGGCGAATCAACCTGTATTCTGGGCTATGCAATCGCCCCCATAGCCAACTAAAAACAATAATAACACTTCAAAGGTGCCATGCTAGTAATCTTTCACGACATGATCGAAGTAATCCAGGTGAAGTTATCAATGGGACGATTCTATCTCCGTCTTGAAACTCAATTCGACAAATGCTAAACCAATCTCGATAAAAGGCATTAGCAGTTGTAAAAGGACTTCTCAAGATATCCCGACCTATAATCTAAAACTGCCTTATGAGAAAAAGATACTCCATATGAGTTCGAGAATGGAATTCAATAAGCAATTCGCTTTATTAAAAGATAAACTCGTATAATTTCCGGTAATCATCAGCCTAAACTGAAATCTTACGTTCGAACTTACTGTGTTGAAGAGCAAAGGGATTTACGCATTGGAGACATATCTTAGGTAAAAAAGATGGAGTAAAAACTTTTCACCCCGATCTACTATTGTCAAGTCAAAACTCTTAATCTAGCTCGTACAAAAATAACACGCGTACACCGCGAGAAAAAACTAAAGGATTTAGTTTTTTTTGCAAATCGATAAATTTAAATCCAATCCTTATTCTATCAAAAAATATTGTTCAACGGCCGATCATCTCAACATTACGCATTTATTCAAGAAAATAAGAACGCAAAACCCGTCAGTCCTTGATTTGATAGGATTCTACTCTTTACAAGAATTTGACATAGAAATATTTTAAGGATAGAAAAGGAACAAAAACGTTTGCATCAGCAGCTGACACACTATTGGTCTCCCGAATTGACAATGACGAATCAAGTGATGACAGTTCGGTGTAGATAATTAACTACCTGTAGAGACCGCTAATGGAAATTAACCAACAAATGAACAAGTGGTTCGCCAGCAGTTGCAAACTATTTGGTACCTTTGATAATATACCAGCAAGGGCAGAATAGAGACTGATACTTAACAAAAGAAAATATTCCTTCTATCTGACCTCAAACATACTTAATTGGAGGAACCCTACATTTTCATAAAGTATGATATCAAACAGCGAATAATCAGAAGCTGTGTATCCGTGTATTAGAAAACCCAAACAATTTTAGATCAATGTCACCACAGACCAACCGGTGGACATTATGGACCAAACGTAACCGCTAAAAAGGTCCTTGATTCAGGTTTTTACTGGCCAACAATCATAAAAGAGCGCAGATACTCAGATGTAGAACTTTCGCGCAGCATTGCCAAAGACAATGAAATACAACGAAATCATGATGATGATGCCCTTAAAACCAATCATTCAAGTATGGAATGAAAATTTTGATGTATGAAGGTATTGATTTAATGGGGACTTATTGAACCTAAAATCACATAATTTTGAATACCATTATTGTCCAGTTGAATCCGTAACTAAATGGGCCTAAGCCAAGCTTTATCCAACCAATGCTCCTCGAGTGGTATAATCACCTTCTTAAGAAACTAATACATATCGTTTCGGAATATAGCCCCAAGACACTCTAATCAGCGACGCGGTTACTCACTTCTCAGCAACAAAATAAAGGAAAACACAATGAAGAGATAGGAGTTAAACCATCTATTTATCCCTCATACAACATATCACCCCAAACTAAGTTGGTCAAAGTTAAAAATATAACGAAACAGAAAGACTCTTAAAAAAATTCTAGAAAAAAAATAGTTAAAGACAATCCATACTATTTGTCAAGAAAACCTTTGATGATGCTCTGATGGCTTTATGTCCCGTACTGGCTTACAAATCCACGCTACCGGTACCGACATCCCTATAAACTTTCTATATGGAAAGAACTATAAACCAACTTTACCATTTGAAATTGAACACCGTGCATACGGGGCCTTAAAGAATTGCAACCCAGATCTCATTGCTGCAGGTGAAAAAAGAATGTTTTAGTTACATGAGTTAGATGAATTTAGACATCAAGCCTATGAAAACTCTCGATTATACAAAGCAAGAACCAAAGTCTGGCACGATAGAAAATTAAGAAGGATAAAAGAATTCAAACATGGAAACAAGGTTCTGCTCTTTCACTCGAAGTATAAATTTAAACAGCCGAAACTCAGATCTCGTTGGATAGGACCATACGTAGTAAAATATCAATATCCGTCCGGATATGTTGAACTATATTGTAAAGATGGAAAATCATTTATTGTTAATGGCCATCGAATAAAGCTATATCATGAAGAAGAAGATTATAATGACCAAAGGAAAGAAGTCATTCCCTTCTTTCCCAAAGAATGACTCACCAAGTTCGAGTCTAGCTAATGACTCTCTTGAAAATTAAGCGCTTCTCGGGAGGCAACGCATGCTTCACTTAAGCGTGGAGGAGTCCCTCCTCCATTCTTCTGTCATATCCTTTATTTTTATTTTTTTTAAAACAACAAAAATATTTTCTTTTTTTGTGCTTTTGTATGTTTACCTTTTATGCAGGTAATATAGCTTAAAGATTTGGGAAAATTATGAAGTCTGCTCAAGGATAGCTCTCTCGCAGCTGTATATCTATATGCCCCAGGAAGTACCATTTTCACTTAATTTTCCCTATTTATCTTTATCATCAGTTATCACATTGAGAGTAATGTTCAACTTAAGTGTGGAGGGGAGGCAAATAGGAAAAATTAATCATATCCCTCTATGTTTGCCCTGTTAAAACAAAATTTCAAAAATTTATATATATGCTTTCAAAAATAAAAAAATGCTCTTAGTAAGGCAAATCCAACCAGATTGACGCTATAGCTAGCACAACCTAGTCCACTAAATTGTGAGAATTATAAGCCTTTAGAATATCCGGGTACCCACTTTTGGTGCCTAAGATAATTGATGCCTTTAGCTTGTTCGAGGTAAGGAGTGAGCAATCATATGCATCTATTCCATCGTTATGGATCTGTATATGTGGTTTTGTCGCCTTTTCTAGAGCAATGGTATTGGTTGATGATTATATTTAAGCGAGCCGGTAATTTAGAAGCTCTAAAACTTGTGCTTGATCATCATTTACTAGACCGAAGCCTGATTAATCATATGATATGAATCCCGCAAGTCCTTGTTCTTGTAAATGCTCCCTTTAGTGCTAAATTGGTAAAAGTCCTAAGTAAAGAAGTTAAATTTAAAAGAAGAAGTTTTATGCAAAGCCTTAGTTATGATTATCATGATTAAAAAAATGTGTGTAATATATATAAAAGTTCAAATAAAGGCTTAAGTCCCGACACATGAAGTTTAGTACATGCTTTCGCATCAGTCTTAAGTTTTGCCCTTCGGTCAGGTTTATGTGTTAAGTACAAGCCTATGGTAGCTGTCTAGATTATGTCTGTGCAAATTGAGTGTTTTCACAAAAATATGTAAACCCTGTCTGACTGGCTGAGTGAATTTTTTAAATCAAGCACTTTCCCTGTTAGGTGCTATGTTATATGTCAATGCCTGAAAAGTTATCTAAACCTGTAAACACTTATAAAATCCAAATTTTCTCCATGTCACGATAAATGATCTTGTTTTCTCGCTTTTATTGCTTGAGGGCAAGCAACAGCCAAGTGTGGAGGGATTTGATAACGCCCAAATTATACATGTTTTTGGTGGCGTTATTTGCATATATTTAATCATTTCTCGTAAACTTTTGATACTTAATAGCTTGAATTGCTTGCAGGTTCACTTGAAGACATCCTAAGGATAAACATACAAGAAAGAAATAAAATTAAAGTTCTAAAAGTGCAAATGTGCGCCTCACTTACCAATTGTGCGCCGCACTTCTCCTCAAAGTCAAAGAATTAAAGCTTAGTCAAAATTCAGCATTAACTCTACAAGTACGCCGCACTTACTATTTTGTGCGCCGCACTTCCCACTTGATTATAAAGAATTAATGAAGACTTAAATGCTACTGCATTAACTTCCTAAGTACGCCGCACTTACAACCTAGTGTGCCACACTTGCTCAATAAACATTTATTACCATCGCATTTAATCACCAAGTACGCCGCACTTACAACCTTGTGCGCCGCACTTTTACCCCTGACTTAGCCTATAAATAGGGGACGAATTTCACACAATTTAATCATCCCTCATCCCATAAATCATTTCCCTCTTCATTACTCAATCATCCCATTAGAAATTCTTCATCCATTCTACCCATATAACCAAGACACCATAAACACCATACCCTTTTAAAGATTCAAGATCAAATAACCAAGAGTGAAGTAGAATATCATATTCGTATATTAGGATAATGGAAATTCATGTTGAATCATCTTATGTTATGAACCTCATAGCTATAAGAGGCTAAATCTCTCATGACTACTTGGTGACATTATGATAATGAATAAGTGTTTGGTATAATCATGATCTTTTTAATCTCAAGCTTATGTTGCAATCCTGTTATATCTTATCTTATCAATTTTTGCTTATCAACTTAGATTATATAATCATACTGGTATAGGTCGATAGACCCGTTATGATCTATGTGGTTTTAAGGATTTTTCTATGATCTTTATCGTCTGTGTTGAGAAATCTACTTTCGTAAATTGATAAACAAAATAGGTTTTGATATAATAATTAACTAAACTATTTGAGTGACACATTTGGTCTAGTCTACTAAATATAAGTCTTGAGTTAATCAAGTTAATTTGTGAAAATGTTTTCTGACGAGAAATCCTTTTATAAATTAAAGGTTTCAGATTCACGATCATCTCCGACACTTATAAATTATTTTTAACTATCCGAGTAGTCATCTTTATTATCATTGGTAAAACAAAAAGTTATTTTCAAGTTAAAGCTTATTTTCTTTCTGATTATCTAAACACTACTCAAATCTCTGTGGATGACCTGTTATTATCTAAAAAGATTATACTGCATACGTGGGTTATACTTTTACCCGTGTGTTTCCCTATAATAAAATTTGTATTTTTAGTCATTATAAATTTAAAGCTTTTGAAACACATCAAACCCTTATCGTAACTCCTTCAATTCATGTTTTAATCAAGTAAGATTATCTTAATCATTCAATATGTCTTGTTGTTTGATTCATTATTATTCTTGCTTTATCTTTAACTTGCTTGATTAAACTCCCTATTGTGTTCATTTATGATTGTATGAAACCTAGAATGTAGATCTTAGTGATGTTGCTTCTTGTGATTGATATGCATGTTAGGCTTTAGAAAATCAGACTTTGTCTATATCGCTGTTGATATGTCTAGGGAAACATGATTGTGTAGAAAGGATACCATCGGGTAACAGTCTTCATACTACCTTGCCCCCTAATATGGTTGATCCACTCATAATATATTTCACATGCATTTAATATACCCTTAGGGGCCTTGTAATAGTCTTCATACTACCTTACTTGAGCGTTGACCTAATGGAATATTAAATAGACAACATGTTCATGTAATTCGTTCATGACTTAGGGAATAATTACATAGATCATCACAAGTGTGACAAAGCAACAACACTAGGAGAAGCAATCTAGGGAGTAATACATGATTAAATGAATACAATCTCTTTATTATATTGTTATCACCATTAGCATAGATTATTATTTATTTTAATAGCTAAAACCAAACCAGCCTCTCAAATACATGATTTACCTGCTTTCTATAAAATATAAAAATACAAAAATAATCTTCTCTCAACCCCTAGAATTCTGTTAGACCGTTATCAAGCCTTCCCAACCTATTCCCCTAGAGAACGATAACAACCCCCGAGTCTTGCCTATACTATTACTACAACGGTTTGGTAGTCTGCCTAGGAAGTTGTAAAACTTCTTGTAGAATTCCCTTATGACAACCGCATCATAATGATATCAAAATGGTTTATGATATGGAAGCATCTAGGTTTATAAAATGATAGCGAGTTGTTTTATATATGATAGTAAATTAGTTTATGAAATACTAGTGAAATATTTTATAAGTGTTAGCAAAAAAAATTATAAGGTGATGGTAAAACAAAATATTTTTTTCATGGAAATAATAAAATAGGTTATCGTGTGGTAGCAAAATGGTTTATATGATGGTAAGAAAATAGTTTATAAGGTGGTAGTTTACTAGATGATAGTAACTTAGTTTATTACAATAGTAAAATATTTCTTTAAAGCGATAGTAAAATAGTTTATAAAATGATGGTTTATTAACCGATAGTAAGATAGCTTAATGATACTAAGATAGTTTATTAATGATAGTAAAATTAGTTTATAAAGAGACTATAAAATGGTTTATAAAAGGCATTAGAAGTTTTCTAGGACATCTACCGACGTTTCATTAAAAACTTCTTGAAAATTTCCCGTCCTCTAACCAAGTTACTTAAAAAAGATACTCCATTCGAATTCGATGACGAATGTCACAAAGCATTCAATTCATTAAAAGAAAAACTCACATATACTCTTGTTATCATAAGCCCGAATTGGAATCTTCCATTTGAGCTTATATGTGATGCAAATGAATTCGCAGTTGGAGCAGTCTCTGGTCAAAGAGATGGAAAACACTTTCACCTCATCTATTTTGCAAGTAAAACTCTCAATGCAGCTCAACAAAAGTACACTGTCACAGAAAAAGAACATATGGTTATAGTCTTTGCATTTGATAAATTCCGACCCTGTCTAATATTATCCAAAACTATTATATATACCGATCATTCAGCTCTTAAACACCTCTTTAAAAAGCAAGATGCTAAGCCATGTCTCATACGTTGGGTACTGCTATTGCAAGAATTTAATATCGAAATCAAAGACAAAAAAGGTACAGAAAATGTTATTGTTGACCACTTATCTCAGATTGAAAATGATGAGACAAGTGACGACAGTGATGTCGACGGTAACTTTCTTGAAGAAACTCTTATGGAAATAACCACCAGAGACATACCATGGTTCGCAGACTTTGCAAACTATTTGGTAGGTGATATTATATGCAAAGGAATGACGTCCAACAAAAGAACAAATTCTTCTCTGACCTTAAAAACTACTTTTGGGAAGATCCCTATCTTTTCAAAGTATGTTTAGACTGTATGATTAGACGTAGTGTCGCAGGACCAGAAAATTGTACCACATACCTACTGGTGGACATTATGGACCAAACACCACAGCTAAAAAAGTCTTAGACTCGGGCTTTTACTGGCCAACAATCATCAAAGAAGCTCATAGTCTCGTTCGCCTTTGTGACTCATATCAGAAATCTAGAAATATATCCAAACGTGATGAAATGCCCTTAAACAGCATTCAAGTATGGGAAGTTTTTGACATCTGGGGTATTGACTTTATAGGAACATTCCCGAAATCATACAAATTCAAATACATCTTAGTCGCTGTCGATTTGTGTCCAAATGGGTTGAAGCTCAAGCTCTTTCAACGAACGATGCCGAAGTTGTTATTTCATTTTTGAAAAAACTATTCTGACATTTTGGGATGCCCAAAGCTCTCATAAGCGACCGAGAAACTCATTTCTACAACAAAATAATGGAAAAAAACCATGAAACGATATGGAGTTACTCACTGTTTCTCTACATCTTATCACCCTCAAACAAGCGAACAAGTTAAAAATACAAACAAAGACCTTAAACGTATCATTGAAAACACAGTAAAAGACAACCCTGCTGTTTGGTCAAAAAACTTGATGATGCTCTGTGGGCTTTCAGAACTGCTTATAAAACACCAACCGGAACCATACCTTATAAACTCCTATGTGGTAAAAACTGCCACTTACCGTTTGAATACCGTGCATATTGGGCACTAAAAAACTGTAATCCCGGTCTCATCGCGGCCGGTGAGAAAAGAATGTTTCGGTTACATGAATTAGATGAATTTTGACATCAAGCATATGAGAATTCTCGTCTATACAAAGCAAGAACAAAAGTTTGGCATGACAGAAAACTTAAAATGAGAAAAGAATTCAAACACGGAAACAAAGTTCTGTTATTTCACTCTAAATATAAATTCAAAAAACCGAAACTCAGATCTCGATGGCTTGGACCATATGTGGTGAAACATCAATATCCATCCGGATATGTGGAACTATATGGTAAAGATGGAAAGACGTTTATTGTAAACGGCCATTGTCTCAAGCTCTATCATGAAGAAGATGAATACAATGACCGAAGGGAAGAACTCACACCCTTCTATCCCAAAAACTAATCTACCGAAGCGTGAGTCTAGCTAATGACTCTCTTAAACTAAGCGCTTCTTGGAAGGCAACCCGTGCTCTATCTATGTTCCACTCAAGTGTGGATGGGACCCATAAAAAATATTTTTCTTTTTGTGTGTTTTGTTTGTTTATAATTTTTAGGTATTGAAGTCCAAAAGAAAAGAAGAACAAGGGAGGAAAATCAAAGAAGCACTTTCTCGCAGCTACACTATATTCTGCCTGGGAAGTACCGTTGTCCTTTAATTTTCCCTATTTTTATATTTATCAGCTCTCACAATGAGGGTAATGTTCAACTTAAGTGTGGAGGGGAGCCAAATAGGAAAAATTAAATATATCACATCCCTCTATGTTTGCCCTGTAATCTAGCTACATTTTCAACTGATATTGTAACACCCCCGAAAATCACAACGCAACAGAATACCACTTTGGGGTGCTACTTCATAATACATGCACACGAGTCCCAGTAAACGACTAATTTATACGTTTATGAATCAAAACTTTATTCAAATTATTTAAAGAAAATCAGAGTTACATAGGTCCCAAATAACTTTAGAAATTTCTTTTCTAATAAGTCACAGCACGACTTTCTTACAAATCCTACTTTTAATAAAATGTATAAATTTTCACCGAGACACAATCCCTGATATCCGCGTTTTGTTCCTTCCACGCCATCAACAACTCCTAAATCTAAGATACATGCTTAAAAACGTCAACAAAACATTGAGTGAATTCATAGAGTTTACAAATAACAATCAGAACGCATATTTGGTTCCACAAAAACAATTATAGCATTGCTTGCAAGGCAAGTTATATCATGATTTCCACTAACATGAGCCCGTGTACCGAACCTTAACACATTTATCATTTAGGATAAAATACTGACCGAGAAGTATACCACCACCCCTAGTCTCAATACAAAATGTCCGTTACAGGGTGTTCACCATCGGATTCAGACCCCGGACAGGGTTGTCAAACCCAATAGATCTATTTAATGCATTCAGTGTTTACCGCCTCGGTAATTAACGAGCACACGGCAAAGGGAATTTACTCATAGTATGAAATCATATCACGTATCAAAACACAGTGCGTTCAATTTGCAAAACAAGCATGTATCCCCTCGCGGGTTATAAAACATTTAAAACAGTTCAAAATAGAGGATATGAACTCACCTTAATCGAAGCCGAAGATCAAGTAACCAAAAGAATCACGAACTACTCAACAACGAACTCAACCGCGACCTATAATTTATGTCGCTCGATTAGTATACAATAAGGTACGATCGAATAGTGCGTACATCACAACTATTAAAACGATATAGATATACATACACATGTGATGAGAAATCCACTTGCGCGCCTTAGATCCTAAACCCCGCATAATTGAGTTACGATCATTCTTTTTAACCTTAACGTTACTACTTTATTTGAAAACTTTCTATTTTTGAAAGTTACTATTTTCGAAAAGGTCACATCCATTTAGTCACGTTAGTCAATAAAATATTTCTATCTTTTATCCATAAACACATTTTATCATCGTTAGCCATTTATATGACACTCCCAACAAATATTCTCCTTATATACTTGTATGTATAAGTATATTATATTTCAAAAGTTTCCATTTTTAGAATTATCCTCGTTCATAAAAATTGTTAAGTCTAAAATGTTATACTTGTAATCAAGGTTGCAAAAATCGTGAATCGTTAGCCGAGCGGTCGGCCACCTTGTAGCTTGTAATCGGTCAAGGCGGGATTAATCGGCGATTAATCGGACTAGAATTTTTGGCAAAATTTGGGTATTTCCGACAAGTTTTGTGTATTTCCGTCGAGTTTTAGATATTATTGGCAAGTTTTTTTATAGAAAACAACTTGTAATAGATTTAAGTCGTTAATATAAGTGATCAAATCAAGTTTACGGTGAGTTTTAGGTACTTCCGGCAAGATTAGAAGGTTTCCGGCAAGTTTGACCACCGTTGACCACAGTTGACCTATTTGTTTGACCCTGTTGCATTAATCGGCAAGGTTGGTGGCCTTGTAGCGTCTAATCAGCGATTAATTGGCCTTGTAGACCTTGTTTTGCAACACTGCTTGTAATAATAATAGTTTTTATTATTTTTATAAACACCCAACAAGTCTCAAATCAACCCGTTGACTTTCAAAAGTCAACGTCGGACTTCATTTGACTTTTACTATTTATATACATATATATATATATAAATTCCTAAATTTAACCCGTCCAAAACAACCCGCTAAAATACATTTTCACGACTCGGACTCTAAAGCATTTTGATATAAAACGACGTTTTGGACAACTTTTTAGTTTTACCCGAAACTCGAAGGAAAATGACAAAAATGCCCTGCAAGTTTCTGCCAATTTCTAATATATATACTTTATTTTTCTAACCCTCGGCTTTGCCTAACTTCTTCGTTTCAAATCGTTAAATTCTGAAATTTACATGTGAAAAGCGAAACGGCATTCTGAACAACTTTCGTGTTTCGCCGGAAGGCTAAAACGGACTTGAAAATTCTCAAAAGGCTCGTTTTATTTTCTGCACAGCAAGTATTTTTCCACTAAAAGCTGAGTTTTTAATAAACATTTTCTAAAACTTCAATCGGCTCTAAAATCTTCGTTTTTAGGAGTTACGAAACGATCCACCTACCGAAACGTTCATAAAAATAAACTCTATCATATTTTCCAAACAAAAATCAAATTTTACAACATCTCGGACCTAGAAATATGTGCCCAATTTTCTGCTCGAATTTGCATGTTACAAAACGTGTTAAAACCCATTTTCGACCCAAAAACCATTTCACAACTTATCTAAAATAGCCTATACACAATATCTAATTCGCTCAATCAACCCAATCAAAATCTAAACTAGACGACACAAGTTTCGTCGGATTTCTTCACATGCAAGCATCGAAAACTAATCAAATCGCGAAAATAATTATTAAACTAGTAATAGAAATACTCACAATGCTTTATTAAGCAAGATCAGACTCGATTAAACTTGTCTTGTTCCTCTTCGTGTCTAGCCGTGACCTCGAACCCCAAACCGAACCCGAATAAAAAGTAGAGAAATACCCAATGCATGTGTGATTTTCTTAGTGGAAATATGTTTACTTTTTCGTGAGGATTAAGAAAATATAAGTTGATCGTGTTGCATATGATTTTTCTAGCGAATGGTGGCGGTAGAGTGGTGGTGACCGGCGAATGGTGGTGACCGGCGAATGGTGGTGGTGGAGCAAAACACACATTTTTGTTTTATAAAAATGAAAGAGTGTGTGTATATTTTTCTTATATAATGAGCCATCTTTTGGAAATTGACACATTTAGTCCTTCCCTCTTTTCTACAATTGGTTTTTGACACATGAACTTTTATCTAAACATACACCCGACATCTCGGGGCTCGGGATTATACTACCGAGACTATTTTTCTTTCCGTCACATTTAATTTAGCTAAAACATTTAAATAAAAAAAATGTCAAATCGTATGAAACAAAGTTTTGACTCGGTTTCGGCTAGACCGCGGGAAATAATGTCGGAGTCCAAAGAAATACGAATTTCAATAAATATACAATTAAAGGGGCGCGTCATAAATGTATGAGGCCCAAAACGTTTAGCGGTCACGCGGTCAAACGTTGACTCGTGAATCGATAAAAATAAGAATTTCTTAAATCCGTTCCTAATAAAATACGAAAATAATTATCCATGACAATTAAAATTTTCAATGTCGACGTTCAATCATAAAAACTCATAAAATAATAATTGTGACGCCGAATCCGAGATCGTCACACGCGTCATAAAAACTCGGGTTGTTACATTCCACCCACCTTAAAGGGAACGCCGTCCCGGTGCTCGATTCTGTTACTCATCTTTTCTTTTTTCATGGTGAAACAGGTTCTTCGTCACCGCACGGATTTGCACGCTCGCACTTAACGAATACATGATACTTTATTCGCTTTGATCATTCCGGATGGAAAGTCAACAAGACAAATGGTAATTCTACCAAAAAAATCAAAACACATTCACCATCGCTCTCATCAAAAGAGACAAAATACGCAATGGAATTATCCGATACAGTTCACTATGTCTCTCTTTTAAAAGAAAACTCAAAATGAAAGATCAATCTGACTAAATTTGGCGATCACTTCAATGAAACAAGGCTCACTTCGCCAACCAAAACAAAACACACATCGTTAATCCAAAACCAAAATATACGTCATTAACCAACATCAAATATACGTCGCCCTCCCGGTCTTATTTAACAATGCACCACCGGTTGCGAATACAATTTTGGAGTACTCATGACCCCATCGATCGCATTATAGTACTATCACATATAATCACAAAATCACCTAATCACATAATCACTCATTCGTCATTTTACTTAGGCACTTTACCACGCTTGCTCATAATCATGCCTTAGCAAAATAACCACGCTCACTCACTATGAAGCCTTAGCATAGCAAATTACCACACTCTACTAACTATTGAAGCCATTATGCAAACAACATGCTTATATTACTATAAAGTCTAAGCAATGGCTCTGCTTCGTCATGCGGGTTCATACCCAACTAATCAAATTGTTCATTATATACCAGGCTTGCTAGATAGCCAATATTTTGGGAAATGATCTCGACTTAATCACGGCTAGGTCTTAGCCAAACATAGTCACACTTGT
The DNA here is from genome assembly GCA_026074375.1 of Tanacetum coccineum. NCBI lineage: Eukaryota > Viridiplantae > Streptophyta > Magnoliopsida > Asterales > Asteraceae > Tanacetum > Tanacetum coccineum. Next base: position 5,168 of record BQNB010020638.1, on the reverse strand, counting down.
GGGTTGACAAGGCCCAATCAAGAATAGACTATCGGGCTTTCGTACCTTTCAAACCAACCGTCATCTACATCCGGGTAAGTATACCAAATGGTAAGAGGGCCATTAGAACGAAATGGATCTTCAGAAACAATAAAGATGAGGGAGGTATTGTGGTTAGAAACAAGGCAAGGCTGGTTGCACAAGGTTATACTCAAGAAGAATGAATAGATTATGATGAGGTTTTTGCTCCAGTTGCTAGGATTGAAGCAATTAGGTTGTTCTTAGCCTATGCCTCATTCAGAGACTTTGTTGTGTACCAGATGGATGTAAAGAGTGCATATCTGTATGGCAAAATTGAAGAGGAAGTTTATGTCTGTTAACCTCTAGGGTTTGAAGATCCAGAGTTCCCTGATAGAGTTTATATGGTAGAAAAGGCATTATATGGTCTACATCAAGCTCCTAGAGCTTGGTATGAGACTTTATCTACCTATTTATTAGACAATGGATTTAAGAGAGGTCAAATAGATAAGACTTTGTTCACTAAAAGGGTCAAAGGTGATATTCTACTAGTTCAAGTATATGTTGATGATATCATTTTTGGGCCTACAAGGAAGGAGATGTGCACTGAGTTTGAAAAGATAATGCATAAGAAGTTTTAGATGAGTTTTATAGGTGAACTTACATTCTTCTTAGGACTGCAAGTACAACAAAAAGATGATGGGATTTTCATTTGTCAAGACATATATGTGAATGAGATTCTAAACAAATTTGGTTTTTCTGATGTGAAGACAGCCAACACTCCTATGGAGACACATAAAACTTTGCTCAGGGATGAAAAAGGAGAAGATGTAGATGAACACTTGTATAGATCTATGATTGGAACTTTGATGTATCTAACTTCTTCAAGGCCTGATATTATGTTTATAGTATGTGCTTGTGCAAGATTCCAAGTCAATCCTAAAAATTCACATCTTCATGTTGTGAAAAGGATCTTTAGATACTTAAAAGGTCAACCTAAGTTGGGCCTTTGGTATCCTAAGGATTCACCTTTTGATTTGGTAGCATATACTAACAATGACTATACAGGAGCAAGTTTAGATAGAAAATCCATAACAGGAGGTTGTTAGTTCCTAGGGTGCAGGTTGATTTCATGGCAATGCAAGAAGCAAACTGTAGTTGCTAATTCCATAACAGAAGCTGAATATGTAGCTGCTTCAAGTTGTTGTGGCCAAGTGCTTTGGATCCAAAATCAATTGTTAGATTATGGATATAACTTTATACAGACAAAAATTCATATTGATAATGAGAGTACTATCTGCATAGTGAAGAACCCTGTTTTTCACTCAAAAACAAAGAACGTTGAGATTAGGCATCACTTTATCAGATATTCCAATGAGAAGGAGCTTATTCAGATGATCAAGATTCACACAGATCGTAATGTTGCAGACTTACTCACAAAAGTATTTGATGTTGGCAGATTTCAATACCTGATTGCAAGTATTGGAATGCTTAACCTTTGATGTATTGATTGAGGGGAGGAATGAAATGGAAAAGCTGCCAAGAATGATTTTGAAGTAAGTGCTCTTAACTTAAAAGTTTCCGATGTTAAGTATAATTAGTGCTGCTAGTTGTACTTAATACTACAAATGTTAATGTTGTTAGTTATACTTATTGCTGTTAAGTATAATTAATACTATGAGAATTAAGAGAAAATTAAAAACAAATAGAGAGAAATGTGAGCCAAAAGAATTAAGAGATATAGTGAGTTGAAAAATAGAAAGAGAGTTGTGTGATATAAAAACAGATAGAGTGAATTGGTATGAAAAAGAAATGAGAGATATAGTGAGTTAAAAAACAGAAAGAGAGTTGTGTGATATAAAAACAGATAGAGTAAATTGGTGAGAAAAAGAAATGAGAGATATAGTGAGTTGAAAAATAGAAAGAGAGATGTGTGAAAACAAAAACAGTAAGAGTGTTTTGGTGAGTAAAAGAATTGAGAGAAATGGTGAGTTGAAAAATAGAAAGAGAGAAAGTGTTAATGCTGGCATGTCAAAGTTAATGCTGCTAGGTATAAGTTAATGCTGCTAGGCATAAACTTACTACTGCCCATTTAAGTTAATACTGTTAGGCATAACTTCCTACTGCTGACGAAAGTTAATGCTGTTAGGCATAATTTACTACTACCAGTTCAAGTTAATGCTATTGCGGGTGATTTCATAAATACTTTGGTTAAGGGTTTCAATAACTCATTCGATCAATTTTACACCTTGATATACTCTCTAATCATAAACCCTAACTCAATTTTATCATTTATCATCAAAACCAACACAATGTCAAACCTCAATTTCGCTAAAACTCACAACATGATTGTGTATTTGGAAAAACCTGTTGAATGTGATAGGTTTGAGGAAATTATTGATTTTCTGAATGCCAGTTCTATCAAATATGCGTTAACAGTCAATCCCACCATCTATACTACATGTATTGAACAGTTTTGGGCAACTGCCAAGGCTATGACAGTTAATGGGGAACATCAGATACAAGCCCTAGTAGAGAAGAATGTAAGAAGTGATCTTAAGTTTGATAATGCTGAAGGTACTGAATGTCTGCCAAATGATGCAATTTTTGAACAGCTGACACTCATGGGGTATGAAAATCTTACACAAAGGCTTACATTCTATAAAGCTTATTTTTCTCCTAAATGGAAATTTTTTATCCATACAATTTTACAATGCCTTAGTGCTAAGACTATCATCTGTCTTGCCACAAACCAAAAATTTAACTTTTCCAAGTATATTTTTGATAGTATGATGAAAAACTTGGAAGGTGGGGTTAAATTTTTGATGTTTCCAAGATTTGTCCAAGTATTTATAAATCAACAACTTGGTGATATGTCAAAAATAAAGGGATCTATGTTACTCCTTCTCACACTAAGAAGGTTTTTGCCAACATGAAGAGGGAAGGAAAGGGCTTTTCTGGTAGGGTCACCCCTTTATTTCAAACAATGATGGTTCAAGCTCCTGAAGAATTGGGTGAGGGTTCAGAAATACCTCCTGCTCCACAACACACACCCATAATTACTCAACCATCACCATCTCAACCCCAGAAGAAACAAAAATCAAGGAGAATTCAGAGAAAGGGGGCTGAGATACCTTCCTCAAGTGGTGCACCTATAGCAGATGAGGCTGCTAATGTGGCAAGTATATCTACACATTCCAATGATCCACTACTCAGTGGTGAGGATAGACTACAACTTAATGAATTGATGAATCTTTGTACCAACTTACAAAAATAGGTTCTTGATTTGGAAGAAGCAAAGACTGCTCAAGCAAAGGAGATTGCTAATTTAAAGAAGAGAGTCAAGAAGTTAGAAAAGAGTAGGAAGTCAAGAACTCCTGGGCTCAAAAGATTAAGAAAGGTTGGTTCAGCTCAAAGAGTGGAATCCCCTGAGGATGAAGGTTTGGGTGATCAAGAGGATGCATCCAAACAGGGGAGGAAGATTGCTGACATTAACCAAGATGCAAAGATTACATTGGTTGATGAAACTCAGGGGAGGAATGATGAAGAGTTGTTGTTTGATATGAATAATGATCTACAAGGTAAAGAAGTTATTGGTGAAGAAGTTGCTGCTGAAAAGGAAGTTAGTGTTGCTGATCCAGTTACTACTGTTGGTGAAGTAGTTACTACTGTTAATGCTAAAATTCCTGATGAATTGACTCTAGCTCAGACCTTAATAGAGATCAAAGCAGCTTAATCCAAGGATGTTACAACTTCTACTACAACAACTACAACTGCTGTCATAAGGCTCAAGGCAAAAGGAGTTGTTATTGAGGAGCCAAGTGAAACAACAACAACACCTTCAATACCTTCAAAGGATAAGGGAAAAGGAATTATGGTAGAAGACCCTTTGAAGATGAAGAAAAAGGATCAGATTATGTTTGATAAAGAAGTTGCTAGAAATCTTGAAGCTCAATTGCAAGCTGAATTGGAAGAAGAGGAAAGGTCTGCAAGACAAAGAGAAGAAGAAGCCAACATAGCTCTAATTGAATCATAGGATAATACTCAAGCTATGATGGAATCAGATTATGAGTTAGCTGCTAGACTTTAGGCAGAAGAGCAAGGAGAGCTAACAATTAAATAAAAGTCAAGATTGTTTGTGGAGCTTATGAATAAGAGGAAGAAGCACTTTGCTAAGCTTAGAGCTGAAGAAATTAGAAGAAAACCACCAACCAAAGCTCAAATGAGGAATCAAATGTGTACTTATTTGAGAAATATGGCTAATTATAAGCATAGTCACTTGAAGAACAAAAGTTTTGAAGAAATTCAGATGTTGTTTGACAATACTATGAAGTGGATAGACTCATTTGTTCATATGGACTCAGAGGTGGTAGAAGGCAGTGAAGCTGAAAAGGAGAGCAATTCTAAAAGAGCAGGAGGGGAGCTTGAATTAGATAAATTAAAAAAGCAGAAGTTAGATGAGAATGTGGAAGCTGTAGAAGATGATGATCAAGAGGAAGCAGAGATAAAAAAGCATATGGAGATAGTTCAAGATGATGATATAACCATTGATGCTATACCTCTATCCACTAAGCCTCCAATCATAGTTGACTAGAAAGTTATAAGAGAAGGAAAGATGGGATACTATCAATTGATAAGAGCTGATGGGAGTTCAAAAAGGTATTCATCAATGATTCAGATGCTTCAGAATATTGACAGAGAAGACTTGGAAACCCTCTGGAAGTTGGTTAAAGCTAAACATGGGAATACAAGACCAAAAGAGGGGTATGAAAGAGTTTTATGGGGAGATCTGAAAGTAATGTTTGAACCTGATATAGAAAGTGAAATATGGAGGAATCTACAAGGACATAAGGTGACAGTTTGGAAGATATTTTCTTCATGTGGAGTGCATTTTGTAAGATTTAAAAACATGCATATCTTTATGCTGGTAGAGAAAAAGTACCCTCTTACACCTGCAACAATCATAGACATGCTCAATAAGAAGCTTCAAATTGACTATTGAAATGAGATGTCTTATCAACTCCTAAAGCTCATGGTAAAGCAGGTCAAGAATAAATGAAGTGTTTGGATACATCCTCCTAGTAAAGATAAAGCTTCTAATCAAGAAACTTGAAGATGCAGAAGATGAACATCAAGTTTAGGGGATGATTGTTAGGATTAAAAGACTTTTT
>BQNB010020637.1:0-65231 GCA_026074375.1 Tanacetum coccineum | reverse complement strand
CCCCATACAGGGTTATTTTCACCCCCAAATCTTGATTTGTCCTACTCTGGTCTAGAGGAGTTCCAACAGCCTGAGTTTGAAGGATATGGACCTAAGACTAGTAAGAGTGTTAGTGAAAATATTTCTAATGAGGTTAGGGAATCTCCTACTGCCCCATTGGTTAAGGAGTTTGTGTCAGATGATAAGTTAGTGAAGAACACTATTTTTCCTACTGTTTCTAAGATAGAATTTGTTAGACCTAAACAACAAGAAAAACCAGTTAGGAAACCAGTTAAGTATGCTGAAATGTACAGGTCACAAACTCCTAGGGGAAATCAAAGAAACTGGAATAATCAAAAGTCCCAACAACTAGGAAGTAACTTTGTAATGTATAATAAAGCTTGTTTTATCTGTGGAAGTTTTGACCATGTGCAGGCTCACTGCAATTACCATCAAAAGGAAAGGGTGGTATCTGGGAATAATTATACAAGGGTGAATTACAATTATTTTTTTAAAAAGGCTCACCCTAGTGCTCATAGGAACATGGTTCCAAGAGCAGTTTTAATGAAAACTGGCCTAAGACCACTTAATACTGCTAGGCCTATTACTACTGCTCATCTCAAAACTATAGTTTATAGTGCTAGATCAATGTCATGTTTTTCTAAATCAGCACAATCAACTGTAAAGAGGCCTTATCAAACAAGACCGACATTAACTAACAAAAATTTTAGCCAAAAAGTTAATACTACTAAGGGTAAATTTTATACTGCTAGGCAAAAAGCAGTTAATACTGCTAGGCCAAATTCAGCAGTAGTTAATGCTGTAGGCATAAACTTACTACTGTTGAGTTAAGTAATGCTCCAGGCAACTTACATACTTTGCTAGTGTCAGATAATGCTTTTTAGCTTAACTTAAGTACTGCTAAGTTTAAGTTTAATGCTGTTGAGGTTGATTTCATAAATACTTCAATTAAAGGTTTCAATCACTCATTTGATCGAATTGTTACACTTGACATAACACTCTAATCATAAACCCTAACTCAATTTTATCATTCATCAACAAAACCCAAGACAATGTCGAACCTAAAGTTTGCTGAAACTCACAATTTGGTTGCGTTTTTGGAGAAACCCAAAGAAAGTGATGGGTTTGAGGGAATTATTTATTTTTTGAATGCAAGTTCTATCAAATATGCGCTAAAGGTGAATCCCACCATCTATACTTCAGGCATTAAGCAGTTCTGGACTACTTCTAAGGCAAAAACTGTCAATGGGGAAATGCAGATGCAAGCCCTAATAGATAGGAAGAAGGTGATCGTCACTGAGATGAGTGTGAGAAGAGCTCTTCAATTAAAAGATACTGAAGGCACTGAATGTCTTCCGAATGCGATAATTTTTGAACAACTGACACTCATGGTGTATGAAAATCTTACATAAAAGCTTACATTCTATAAAGCTTTCTTTTTGCCTCAATGGAAATTTCTTATCCATACAATTCTGCAATGCCTTAGTGCTAAGATTACTGCTTGGAACGAATTTAGTAGCACTATGGCCTCAACTATCATCTGTCTTGCCACAAACCAAAAATTTAACTTTTCCAAGTATATTTTTGATAATATGGTTAAGAACTTGGAGGGTGGGGTTAAATTTCTAATGTATCCAAGGTTTGTACAAGTGTTCCTGGATAAACAAGTTGAAGGAATGACCAAACATAAAGAAATTTATGTTACACCTTCTCACACTAAGAAGGTTTTTGCTAATATGAAGAGAGGAGGAAAAGGTTTTTCTGGGAGAGTTACCCCTTTATTTCAAACTATAATGGTTCAAGCTCCTGATGAATTAGGTGAGGGTTCAGAAATACCAACTGATCCTCAACACACCTACTATTCAACCATCTACATCACAGCCTCAGAAGAAACAACCAAGGAGGAAATAGAGGAAAGACACTGAGGTTCCTCAACCTAGTGGTTCTACAGAGTCTATCATTGATGAGGCTGCCAATGAGAAGCATGTACCTACACATTCCAATGATCCACTACTCAGTGGTGAGGATAGATTGAAACTAAATGAATTGATGGAACTTTGTACCAACTTGTCATAAAGAGTTCTTGACTTGGAGAACACAAAGACCTCTCAAGCTGCAGAGATTACAAAATTAAAAGAGAGGGTCAAGAAGCTAGAAAGGAGGAATAAGTCAAGAACTTCAGGGCTTAAAAGGTTAAGGAAGGTTGGTAGAACTGCAAGAATAGAATCCTTTGAAGATGAAGGTTTGGGTGCTCAGGAGGATGCATCCAAACAGGGGAGGAAAATTGTTGATCTTGATGCTGATGCAGAGGTTACTTTGATTGATGAGGCTCAGGGGAGGAATGATGATAACTTAATGATTGATACATGAGTTTTATATAAGCAGGAAGTTGGGGTTGAAAAGGTGGTTAGTATTGCTGAAGTTACTACTGTCAGTGCTACAACAACAACTGTTGATTTGTTGACTCTGGCTCAGACCTTAATAGAGATCAAAGAAGCTAAACCTAAGGCTGTTACAACTGCTGCTACAACAACTACAACTGTTATTACAAGACCTAAGGCTAGAGGAGTTGTAGTTCAAGAGCCAAGTGAATTTACAAAGGTAACATCACCTTCACAACTATCACAACTTCCACAGGCTAAAGACAACGGCAAGGCAAAGATGATAGAACCTGAGAAGCCTTTGAAAAAGAAAGATCAAATTTTGATTGATGAAGAAATTGCTCAAAAACTTCAAGCTTAATTAAATGCTGAATTGGAAGAAGAAGAGAAGCTTGCAAAACAAAGAGAAGAAGATGCAAACATTGCTGTATGGGATAATGTTCAAGCTATGATAGATGCAAAATTATGAGCTAGCTGCAAGATTACAGACACAAGAACAAGAAGAGTTGATTGTTGTAGAAAAGTTAAAGCTGTTTGTAGAGCTCATAGATAAAATAAAGAAACATTTTGCAAGACTTAGAGCATAAGAGCAGAGAAGAAAACCACCAACCAAAGCTCAAAAGATAAATCATATATGACTACCTATCCCCCCCCTTAAGGAACATGGCTGATTCACTCATAGTCAAGTTGAAGAACAAATAACATTGATGAATGTTCAGAAGGCTTTTAGACAAGAGACCTGGGTTTGAGAAAGTCACTATTTATCTTATGAGTTTCTGCAGTGGTGGTAGGAGTAAAGAGGAAGAGAATGCAAATGTAACAAAGATGCATAAAGAAAATTAGCTTACTAAAAAGCAGTGCATATAGCTAGAACAAGAAAGAATTAAGAACCAAAAGATGGATGATGATCAAGAAGAAGCTGAGATGAAAAAGCATATGGAGATTGTTGTTGATGAAGAAGAAATAGCAGTTGATGCTATACCATTAGCCACTAAGACCCCAATCATTGTTGACTGGAAAATCATCAAAGAAGGAAAGATGGGATACTTTTAAATCATAAGAGTTAATGGTAGTTCAAGGAGGTACTCATCAATGGTTAGGATGCTTCAAAACATTGACAAAGAAGACATGAGAACACCTCTGAAAGTGGTTAAAGCTAAACATGGGAATACAAGGCTAATGAGGCATATGAAAGAATGTTATGGGGTGATCTAAAAGTGATGTTTGAACCTGATGTAGAAAATGAAATATCAAGAAATCTACAAGGATACAATGTGACAGTTTGGAAGCTATTTTCTTCAAGTGGAGTACATTTTGTGAGATTTCAGAATCTGCAGAAGCTTTAATGATGGTAGAGACAAAATAACCACCAACACACTGCAACAATCATAAAAATTCTCACCAAGAAGCTTCAAACTTACCATTGGAAATTAGAGTGCATCACTTCTTTTAAGCTCGAGGCTAAACTAGTCAAGAATCCGGAAGGTGTTTTTGAATGCAATCCTCTCTGGGTGATGTGAAGACTTTAAAATGAAGAAAATTGAGATTCATAAGAAGAATATCAAGTTTTATATGGGGAGATTGTTGGGATTAAAAGTCTTCTTGATGCTGTTTGGAGTTAACTGTTTGCTAAGTTAGTGTTGCTGAAAAAAAAGTTAATGCTGCTGCTTACAACTGCTGAAAGATTACTAATGCTGGAAGAGTTTCTACTGTCAGAAGGATAAAGATGAAGAATTGTATTAATCAATATACTTTACGTGATAAGAAATAAAATTTATAGTAAAAGATATGTATAACTTAATAAGTTAGAAGATTTGCATGTATCCTTTTAGAAATAAAGAAGATTAGTAGTTATCTGTAAAGAGGTACTCCTTGGTGTCTAAAAAGGAGATCCAAGATATTGGATAATGACACATATAACATATACACAATTGATTTCAACTTAATTATACTGTTATATATGATAACTTAATATACTTAAATAATAATTAAAATCAAAATATCAAATAATAAGAGAGAGTAAGTGAAAGTATTCCGCAAGGCTTTTAAAAGATTACTTTTATTCCAAAAGTAAAATCAAAAAAACCTTCCGGTTCATATCCCCGTACAGGACGTATAGAAAATCAAGGTTACGTTTCTTGATCGAGTGTTTGAAAGATGTCAAAGATTATTTTGGTATTCTATTCTATAAATAATATGCAAAACAAATAAACTCAAGCAAACAATAATGGAATAAAGATAGAAAACCTAAAAACGTTTAACGGAATAAAAAACCTCGACTGAAAATCCTAGATATTCAAATTTTTAACCTTTACAAAAGCAAATATAATATTTAAGGTCCAAAAATGAAAAAAAGAAAATATTAAAAAAAGAATTATATTTTTTGACTTTATTTATTTATTATGAATTAAAAAAGTTTTAATCTAAAAAATTAATTAAAAATACAAAACTAATTTTCAAAATTCTAAAAAAATTACAGAAATTACTTTAAGCTATATGGAATTTAAGAAAAATAAAAGCTGGAAAATTGGCTGAACGGATAAGCTGGTAAAAAGCTAAAAAGCTCGGATAAGCAAAACTGCTAATAAAGGGTTAAGTAGTAAATAATGCAAGGTATAAACAAAAAAAATCTCAAGGGCAGTTGGTAGTGGAGTGTGGTGTTAAAACGTTTGGCAGTTAAGGTTGAGGTCCCGGGTTCGAAACTGGGGCCTCCCTATACTACCAAATGTTTTTATTTTTAAAATTTTCTTTTTGAAAAAGCTTTATATCATGAAAATAAACAACTTTAATAAATGCACTTTTTATAACCGTCACTAATCAGCCGAAAATAAGCTATACAAGGTGAACAGTTTATTACTTAAAGCTTTTAAAGCTGAATACTATTTAAAGCTTAACAGTTTTGGGCATTATAAAGACTCAAAGAGCAAATAGAAAATCAAATAAGCTAAAACATACTTATACCTAATCCTAATAAGCACTTGGAACTAGAGTTAAGCAAACGAATAAGCTGGAAAATCACCCTAAAAGAATTAAGACAGTTTAACTTAAAAGAAAACTAAAAAGCTTTATGCCTTAAAATGATTTAGCTTATAGGCTTGAATAAGCTCAAACCTAGGCCAAATAAGCTAAATGGGCATTAAACCTAACATAATAAGGAAATTTAAACACAATTTAAGCAAAACTAAAAGCTTAAACAATACTAAAAACAGCCTACAAAGGCATTTTTAAGCTAAAAATTAAGCTGGTATACTAATAAGCTAAGGTCTAAAACCTAAAAACAGATAAAGTTAATACTACAAGCTATAAGGAAAAGCAAAAATTAAGCATTTTGAATAACTAACAAGCTAAAAAAAGCTTATGAAAAAGAGTTGTTTACCTAAAATCCTATCTTTTTTATTTTTTAAGTGTTTATAAAAGCTAAAATAGCAAAGTGCAGCCCTAAATTAAGCTATGAAAAAGACTTTGAAAAAACAAAATAAGCTCAAACAGATTGAGCTTGATACCTAATGAACTTATAGTATCAATTTTAGATACTAAAACAAACTTACTCTATCCTAAAAGATCTATTGAAAATAGGTGTTCGCACTTTTTTTAAAACTTAAAACTACACTTAAGAGATTTGCACCAAAAACTTACAATACAATTGCACACTTAACCAACTCTTTTCATATTTAATTTAGACACAAAATGGAGCTTGAAAAAAACCTTAAAACATCTTATGAGCAAAAATTAAATTCAAACAGTTTGAAAAAGTTTAAAAGCCACAGATTCAAAGAACTTGTAGTTCAAACCTTAAAACTTGATTTTAAACTTTAAAAACTTTTTAAAACAGATTAAAACAACTTAAATAAGCTTGTTAAAGTTAGCTTAGTGACCCAAAACAGTTTTAAACTATTTTTGACCTATTTTGATTCTTAACCCAAACACTCCTTTAACTTTTTAAAATCCATTTTAAAGCTAATTTAAATTGAAATAAGCCAAGATTATTAAAAACAGATGACAAACAAGCAATGTTTAGGCTTATTAAGCAAGTTGAAACAACTGAAAAGCACTTATAAATAAGTTAACAGATTAAGCAATATTAAGCTAAAATTGACAGTTTTAATGAAAAGCTTGAACAAAAGATATCTAAACAACAAGTAAGCATAAATAAGCAATAAACATTAAGAACAAGCATAAATAAGCAGTAAAATAAGCAATAGAATAAGCCAACAGTAAATAAGCTAAAAACTTAAAAAATGAAAACTTACAAGACCCTTTGCTTAAACAAGGGTATAAAAGGCTCTTAGAGCTTTGTCTACAAGCTCTAGCTTATCATAGATAAGCTAGTGTAGTTATAAAAGCCCTTTCAGGTTTGGCTTTTCTTCCAAAATAAGCTGTGGTATTTAAGGAGTGGATTTTTGGTGAACTTAGCTTAAAAGCTTAAAGCTATGTAAAAGTCTATGTTGCTTTATAAAAACATACTATATAAGAGCTTATTAGAGCTTATCACAACTTATAATTCATTACCACAACTAAAGACAGAATTTCATCAACCAACTTAAAATTTCATGAATCTTAAAAACGTTTTATAATACTTGAAACAAAATATAATAAGCTGATTTAAAAAAAGCAGTAAAGTACAATAAAAGAGCTATACTAAATTACTTACAAGCTACTTCAGCCTCCCCTCCTCCTACTGTGTGAAAACACATACTACTTATAGTCGTTTGAGAAGTTCTTCAACTTTGAAGTGTGTTTCTTGTGTCAGTGCTCTCCAAGCCTTAATCTGAGCCCATAATCACTGTGTTTGTTTAATTTGATCTAAGCCCTTGATTCTTTATGATGTCCCATAGCCAATGAAAAATCATAGGATAGCCAAGGTGGAATTGGCACCTTGTGGAGTAGGGTTGAGTTGTGAGTGATGGGTGAATAGTGTTAATGGCGAGAAATGGGTGTGTTTATTTTGGGGAGAACAGGTTAACCAGTGTTAGGGAAAAAGGACTAATGGTGTAAAGGTATAAGGATGTAGGGGCTAATGGTGTAAATCCTAAAGACTAACTATGTTACTCCTTAAGGACTAACAGTGAAAAGTGGTTTAAGGGTGTTATAGTTAATGGTTAACGGGCTTTTTGGTTTGGGCTTTGTTATTGGGTCGGGTTGATCATGGATTTGGATAATTGATTTATGCTTATGATATGGGCTTTGATTTAATAAATAAGTTTAATGGGTTGACTCTGCCCATTAACTTTGGTACGGGTTGGTCCATTTAAGATGCACACTTCTTTGGCTTCACATTCACGCTCTTTTCATTCTCATGCTCGGTTTTGTGTCGTTTTTGTCCTTTAGTGGATATCCGTTACCTACACAACACAAATAGCAAAACACACATATATTTGGCATTTTATGTCCATTTTTTGGTTATTTAGGCTCGTTTTTATAGGTAAAAGGTATGTGTAATTAAACACATACCACACATTCATACGTTTTGATATATAGCTTAAAGGTTGTAAACCCTAGTACTACAAAGAGTACTCGTATTATTGATAATAATAATATTGGAGCTTTTCAGTGATATCATTGTTTATATAGTTTACTGTTTCATTAATATTCTTCTAAGTATTAAAGAGTAGATTCCGAATACTCTTTAGTATTCATAAAGTTTCTACCATAGTTGTTTTGGATTTATCCAAAGTAACTTAACCTTTAAAAGCTAAGGAATCGATCTTAAGTTAGGATCAACAAACATTTTGTAGTTGGGGAGCGGGGCTAGAGTTGTCATAATCTGACGCCTTTTATCGTTGGAGAATGAGGACTGAAGTGTTATTATCAACAGGCGTCTCAAGTATCTCTTTGATCTCATCAAACTTAATATTTATGGATTCAACTATCAATCATGTTCTCTTGTTGTAAACTCGATATCCCTTAGACTGAGTGAAGTATCCCACCAGAATGCACGGATCCCCTTTTTCTTTCATCTTGTCAAGATTTTCACCATCTCTGGATATGTAACAGGTGCAACCAAAGATGTGAAGGTGTCTAATTGAAGGTTTCCTGTCATTGATGATGTGATATGCAGTTTTCTCATGTGTCGAGATTATGATTGATCTGTTTTGAGTATAGCATGCGGTTGCAAATGCTTTAGCCCAAAATGTTAAGACCAAGCAATCACTTTCACTTCACCATGGTAGAACCAAGAAATAAGATAAAAAAAAGATAAGAAAAATAGAGAGATGTTTAGAGAGAGAAAGTAAGAAAAAAGAGAGAAAATGGTTGATAACTTGCAAATGTGAGAAAATACAAATAAGCACCAACACCCTCTCCACACTTGGAGAGGGGTATTTATACCAACACTTGGGTCGGCCTATTAAGGCTTTCTTTTGGGTCGTGTGGTTTAACGCTAATGGGCCGGCCTCTATAAGACTTGTTGGGCCGTGGTATTTGTTTTCTTAGGTCGGGCTCGGCATAACTTTGGACCTTAGTCCGAAACGCGCACAATATTAGATTAATTAACGAGCCCGATTCCCATTCTAGCCTATTACAACATGATAAGTGTAAAATACACATATCCGTTTATACCTAAAATAGCCCAATTAAACCCAAAACAGTCTAAAAATGGCAAAAATATGTTTGTTTTTGTGTTTTGTGTGTGCAGGTACGGATATATCAAAAATTACAAGAAAACCGTCAAAAACGGGCAAGCACAGACACAAGAACGGAAGAGTGAACAAAAGCCGGAAGCCAAAGCCAGAAAAAGTCAAATCTTCAGTCAACTCCAGTCAATCTTGGTCAACAGAAGTCAACCACAAAAGACAAAGCCCAAAATGTTTCAAAATAGCCCTTCAAGTTTCAAAAGTTGCAAAAATAGTCCCTTAAACCTCAAATGGGCCTTAAACCCTTAATACCCTACCCGGAATTATAATCTAGCCCATAAGCCCAAATCTTAAGCCCAATAACCCTTTCATAAAACCACAGGGACCATTCTTGCTATTTCCTAAACCTTTTTTTACACTACACCTTTTATAAACAACCACAAGGACTGAATGTGCAATTTCTCAAAAGTTTAAAATGAATTAACCCTGAGTCAGTTAAAAAGGGCGCGAAGAAAAGAAACACTATTCATCTCCTTCCCCAATTCACCACGCAGTAAAAGGAAAGGGCAAATCACAATTAAGGGGTGAGTAGATCAATTTCAAGTGATAAAAAACAAGATGGCAAGGTTAGATTAGTCATATCAAAAGCTCTTAGTAGCTCACAAGGCAAGGATCATACGTGGAGGTTGAGAAAGCACAAAGGAATGGGGATTTTGCATTGGATTTACTCAGTAAACTAACACAAAGTGTCACAATCAAAAATGGCAGCATATCAATCCTTGAGTCTGTCCACACTTGATCAACGGATGACAACATGCCCCCAATGATTGAGGATGATTTTGATGGCTGAGATTAAAGAGCGCGTGCAGGAGCTCAGGCCTATAAGTGTTCTCTCAATGGCTATAATAGCACCCTCACCTCACAACAGAGGATCTTATCTTAGCTTACTTTTCAGCTTTAGCTTAGGTATAATTTAGCTTAAGTAAATTATTAAATCAATAATGTTTTTGGTAATTTCTTCTTAAGTTATGTAATTCATCTTTTATAATATTAATGCAATTCAGATTAATCTTAAGCTCTTGTTCTCAATCATAAGCTGCTTATTTTAATCTCAGATATAATTGTCTCACTAGATGCCCTCAATAAGCTCTCATAAGCAATTCACACTCATGAGTCTTAAGCACATGATAGAGCTAAAACTACGTTAATCATAACTTAAAATCTATAAAAATCAGCTTTTAAAATTTACTTATCTCTGCAAACTGGACTTTGGAAGGAGATCTAGGAATGGAAGAGACCACACTGGACTTTTAACTAGCTTATCCATAAGGAATAAAGTCTAGAGCTTGTAGCTGATAATTGTGTTTAAAAGCTCTGTTTAGCTTGAAGCCTGAGGTTCGTTTTCATATAAATCTTTTTGCCTTTTAAATCCTAGTTTAATCACACTTAGTAGTATAGTATATTGTTTAGTCTTGCTAAAATTGTTATCTATAATTGCTTGATATACCTTTATTCCTAGATTTATTAGGAATGCTCGATTATCAATTATCGTAATATAGTTTTAGATTTAAATAGTTTTCATTTCTGTCATAAAAACTGAAAAAAAACCAAAATGATAGTTAATTTAGTGAAAAAAAAAAAAAAAAAAAAAAAAATAGATTTGAGATTTTAGCATTTTCAGTAGTTAATTTATTGTTGTTATAAGCTTTGTTTTAAGTTCATATCCATCTGGTATTTATGGTTTTTGGTTAATTGCATTCCAAAAATTCAAGCTAATAAGAATCTTCAATGTAACCTTAAGGAGTGTTTGCGGCAAAGGCTTATTGACCCCCTATAAAGTCAAATTACTTAGTGAATTTTCCTGTTCGGGGGGGGGGAGTTTGAATTGCTCATTTGAATAATCTCTAAGTAGGTTTGTAGGATTAGATTAAGCTGAAAATCATTTGGTTTAAATTTAGTTGTTTATGCACCAGGGCAATCTGTCATTTGATTTTACTTGTTAAAAGTTGATCTAGGCTTTAAAAGGTTTTGTTTATGTTAGAAGTTAGTTCAAACACTACTCATTAAAAGTAGTTGTTGCAGGGTAGAGTCATACTGTTGGCATAGCACATAAGTAGAGGACTCTTGGTCATTTGCATTGGCAGAAGTAACAATAAGTTACTACTGCTGCCTGTTTTAGCTTAAATTCAGTCAAGAGTCTATAGGATTTAGGAGCTTATATTAGAGTAGAATAATGAATATATAAACGCACCCCGCTTAGCCTAGATTAAGTTAGGCTTTTCATTTCAAGCTTTAATTACCTAGGTAAATTTTACTCTTTAAAAGTCACAAAAACCTAAAAAAAAATCCAAAAACAATTAGGATTAGAGCTTAATTTTTAAAACTTAAATTCTAGTTTATAGTATGAGTTTTTTATGCTTTAGTCTAGTAGCTTAAGTTGCTTTAGTTAAGTTTTCAAGGTTTCAGCTTATATCATAGCTTAATAAGCTTTTTAGCTTGATTTGATTTTGAACTTTTAAGTGTTCTTCCTGAGTTTTCACTTTTAATCTTTAATTTCAGTTAGGATTTAGTGTTTGCAGCTTTAGTAGCTTATCATTCCTAGCTTGTAGACATTATAAGCTTCTCAGAACACTTTTTGCTTTTTCAATTGAGCTTAAATTGAGCTTTGTGCATTCATTTTAGTAAGATCAAGCAAGAAAGAGGACAAAAGCCCTCTTACTGATGCAGCAGCTTTAAATAGGTTTTCTAGAGCTTAATTTTTAGTTTCAGCAGTGTTCCTTTTGTTAAGTTGCTTAAAGTTCGTGTCCATGAATAAGAGCCAAGTATTTAGTTTTCAAAAAAATAAAAAAATAAAAAAAAAAGATCAAAAAAGGGGTTGCCCAGCCTAGAACCCAAGACCCTCAGCTTTAGAATACCCATTACGTGTGTTACCAGCATACATAGTGGGACAAAGTCAATAAAACTCTCTTTTCTTTAATTAATATACACATGTTTAGTTTCATTTTTTAATAATACGCCGTAGCTTATCTACGGAACTTATTTAGAGCCTTATTCGTTAAGCTTGACCTTTAGTAATATTTTTCTTTATCTTCTTTATAGCTAACTTGATTTTCCTGATTTTGGTTAATTTTTCATAAAGTAGATTAATTTTATCATTTTCGAAGTTTTAATTTTAAAAAATCAAATAAAATAGAAAATTTTATAAAAATACACAAAAAATAGTTTTTTAGTTTTTATAAAAAATAGCTTTAGTTTTACATAAAGAAAAATCATTTTCACTTTTTTTTAGATTTTAAGTTTCATTTTTAGGTTTTTATTTTTAATTTTAAAAATAGGAATTTAATTTTTAAAATAGTTAAAAATAGTTTTCTTAGTTTTTATAGTATTTTAGACTTTTCTTAAGCTTAAAAATTATTTTTCCCATTTTTTAGGATTTTTATATGGGGGGGGGGGGGGGGGGGGGGGGGGGGGGGGGGGGGGGGGGGGGGGGGGGGGGGGGTGGGGGGGGGGGCTATTTTCTAGGATTTAATTAGATTTAAATAGTTTTTAATTCATAATAAATCCAAAAATAATCAAAAAATATTTTTTCTTTTTCTAAAATTTTCTTTGTCCCTATTTTAGGTTTTAGAAATTTAGTTTTGCATTTTAGGACTTAATTTTGATATACTTGTTTATTTGTCGCGTTTTATTTGTTTCCCGTTAACCTTTTTAAGTGCTTAATTGCTTTTAATTGTTCATTTTAAATTGAGCTTTTTATTGTAGTCATAGATTCAACATAAACATCTTTGCTTTCTCATTCAAATCATAACATAGCTTAAACGTGGTTTCAATTGCACAAGTCGTTGGGGAAACGACCCGGGTGATCATTCTTCCCGGTTTAATATACGTATTATATATTATATTATATATATTTTTGAGAGTGAACTTTACCAAGGGTAACTTGGTAATTTTCTTAATTGCTCTTTGGAATATTATTATAGTATTTTATATTTTATAGTATATAAAACACACAATCAGTTTTTGGCGCCGCTGCCGGGGACTTGTGTTAAAGATTCCTTCGTTTACGTTTGTTGATTTGGTTTGAAGATCCTTTCGTCCTCGAAAGTTTCATTTTTGTTAAATATTTCAAAAATCCAAAAAATAAAAAATATAAAAAGTAAAAAAATATTTTCTTTTTCTTTTTAGTATAGTTATCATATAAAAAAAATCAAAAATATAAAAAAATTGTCCTTAAAAAAGAAATAAAATAAACAAAGTTGGTAAAAGAACACCAACATATAATATTCTCAACTGAGGTATTATCATTTCAATTTCCGGTGAACTTGGAATATAGTTCCCAAATCGAACCAAAGATTTAATACTTGCCATTTGTGTCTCTTACGAAGTACGGCTCACCTTGAAAAGCAATTTTTAAGAGTTACCGTGAAGTAAGTTGATTATTTGGTTTAAGTCTCTTCCGTTTAATCGTTAAAATTCATTGTTAATAAATATCCAAAAATAAAATTAATAAAAAAATTAGTGTAGAATTTTTCTTTCAATTTTTAAATTTTTCTTGATTTTCTCTTTTTAAGTGCATGCGCACTCGTTCGCAAGCTCGTAACCGTAACCGTCGTCAACAACAACAAACTCCTCCGGTTGTTGTTGAACCTTTTGATTTAGAAGAACCATTTGTGAATCACGAGATCACAATGGCCGACAATCGTACCATGGCTCAAATGCTACAAGCTCCCATCGAGGGATACGAAGATGCAATTGTTGTTCCACCGATAAATGCAAACAATTTCGAGCTTAAACAACCTTTGATTAATCTTGTGCAAAGTAATAAGTTCACGGGTAGACAAGACCCTCATAATCATCTTCGATTTTTCAACAAGGTCACTTCAACGTTTAGACATCCCGAAGTTCCGAACACTTCGATTAAGCTTTTGCTTTTTCCTTTCTCTCTAGACGGTGAAGCCCGAGATTGGCTAGATAAGGAACCTCCTAGATCAATTCTCACATGGGATGACCTTGTTTTAAAGTTCATAAATCAATTCTTCCCACCTTCGAAAACAACTTACCTTCGGAATGAAATCACTACTTTTTACCAAAAACCAAACGAAACCTTCAACGAAGCATGGGAACGTTTTAAAGGACTTC
Organism: Tanacetum coccineum; assembly: GCA_026074375.1. NCBI lineage: Eukaryota > Viridiplantae > Streptophyta > Magnoliopsida > Asterales > Asteraceae > Tanacetum > Tanacetum coccineum. The sequence continues at coordinate 51,139 of BQNB010020637.1, read as the reverse complement.
TTCGTCAATGTCCTCACGCGGGTGGGGAGGGATGGGGGTGGGGGTAGAATGTGGGGATGGGTGGTGGCGTGATGGGGGGGGTTGATGTTGTGAGGAGTTTTGGGATAACTCGACAGTGCCATATGGAAAAACTTGGGTTACAGTGAATGGTCCACTCCAGCGGGTCTTAAGCTTGCCCGAGAAAATCTTCAATCTAGAGTTAAAGAGGAGGACTCGATCACCGACGTTGAAAACGCGATTTTTGATCTTGGAGTCATGGATTCTCTTTGTTTTCTCTTTATAGATCAAAGAGTTTTCATAGGCATGATCACGAAGTTCATTAAGTTCATTGAGTTGAACTTTTCTGTGATCACCCGCGGTTTTGATATCAAAGTTTGTATGCTTAAGGGCCCAGTAAGCTTTGTGCTCGAGCTCAACCGGTAGATGACATGCCTTCCCGTACACTAACTTATATGGAGTGCACCCGATGGGTGTTTTGTAAGCTGTACGGAAGGCCCAGAGAGCGTCATCCAGTTTATCCGACCAAGAGGCACGGTTTTCGCCCACGGTCCTTTCAAGAATTCTTTTCAAACCACGATTGGATACCTCAACTTGTCCACTTGTTTGTGGATTGTAACACCCCCAAAATTGGGTCGCAGCGGAATGTATTTCCGGGAGCGTTACTTCATGATCCCATTGCACAAGTTAGGAGAGAACGACCTCTAACTTAGTCGTTTAAAAATAAATCTTGTAAATTTGGACTCCAATGCACATCAAGTATGTCATATATCTATTTCACCGGAGAAAAATATGCTTAAAAGTGTCAACATTAAAGTTGGTGAGTTCATAGGTTTTTGTAAGTATGAATGTAAATCCCAAAACTATATATATAGGTTTACTGTGTTACAAGTTTCGCCCATACAAGACTTGCAACGCATAAACCTACATATATAGGTTTCCTTATATAAAATCCCAAAATGTTTCAAGTATATATTGTAATGAACACGATATCCCAAAATGTTTCAAGTAGATATTATAATGAACACAATATCCAAAAATGTTTCAAGTAGATATTATAATGAGCACAATATCCCAATTAGTTTCAAGTATGTAAGAGAAATGATTACGATTACTCTAAGTTCATGGAAACTGCGACGTAGACTTGTAAGTATGCCACTTTATTCAAGGCACGGTAAATGTTCATTAGTATATAGTTGTTGGTCATGTAGACACCAATCCATTCATATCCGACATGGTATAACGTTCGTTAGTTCGATCTCGAACTAGTGAGAGCTAATCACCCGAACGGGGGTTGTCAATCCCCAATAGATCTATTTTATAACATTCGCGCTCACCCTCCAAGTGATTTACAGTTCATGAAACCTAAGCTAATCCGTAATTATTCGAGTAAAAGTCAAGTATGTGTTTACGTCCAAAAAGTAAACCAAGTATTGTATCTCATCGCATGACAAGTAAAGAAGTGCATAAATCAATTTGTAATCAACCAAGTAAATGTATTTATAATCAAGCATGTTCTCACCCCAAAACTTATAAAACAAATCATGTAAAACGTGGGGTTATGAACTCACCTCGAGTGAGCTAATATCAAGTATATCACGCAAAATGCGTCCGATAATCGCCGAATGCAACCTAATCCAATATAGGTCGTATGAGTACTCGAGTATGTTGTCTAACAACTACCATATATAATCCTATTTAGTTATCATCATACTATCGTTCGGGCTATCATAATTAAGAGGTCATGACATGACGTACGAGGAGCTAGGATACTTTAAATCGTAAATCCAACAACTCGTCAATACGCCATCCGAAGAGGCCTCATTATGAAATTCCCTAGTAATATAGCACTTTGGTAACTATAACACATATATATCTATATAGCTATATCACCATCTAATCGTTTTAGCGAAATCATATTTATAAGGTAAAAACGTTTATAATTACGCCTTTTAGCAAAAATGACATAACTTCGTCGTTTTTAGTCCGTTTCTCGCGTTTCTTATGCCCACGCTTTCGTAGTAAGACGAGTGATCATAAAATCACATTTTTAGGTTTTCATGATTCTGATGTGAATAGTGATTTTACTGTTCATCACAGCTATAAACTCGTTTTTACGTTTTAATTAGCGTAAAACTTGTAAACGTCGTATCTTATTCGTTATAGCTCCGTTTTTAGCGATTCTTTCGAGCACGATCTCGAAATTAAAAGTTTTATCATATTATTTATGTTTTACAAAGTATAAGTTTCTGCCATGAATAGTAACTTTTATAAAAATAGTTTTATAAAAGTATTAACTATCGTAAACTTGTAAATAGCGTATCTTCTTCGTTATTAATCGGTTTTTCGAGTTCTTTATGACCCCTCGATCCTTGTGACATGTAGTATTTTATAAAAGTATAAAATACATATGTAATTTTTCGAATACAAACAGCCCCCTAAGATAAATTTCTCAAAAAGTGTTTAAAACTTGTTTTTAGAACTTTTTAGCTTTACCACTTTGTTACAAATCCATTAGAACCCTTAATATCTTATGTCTTACATATATTAGGTCCATTAGGTCATGTTTTGTCCAAGAGTTCAAGATAACAAGTGTTCTAATCTCACTTTTAATCAAAACCCATTAAAGAAACCCTAAATGGTGATTTAGCTAAATAAAACATATGAACACATAAAATCATAAGTATGAATACATAAAGAGTCTTAGATAACCTTAATGATATGTAGTATGATGACCAACACAATCCAAACCCTTGTTTGGATCACAAATCCAAGCTTGCAAGTATGAAAACCCTAGATTAGGTTTGAAACCCTAATCTTCCATTCTTTGCTTCAACACTTGTAAATGGTTAACCAATGCTTGCAAACACCTTAGAAGGTCTTAGGAATGATGTGTGTATGTTTGTATAATTGGTAGAAAATTTGTATGGATTCTGTAAAGGGGTGTTTTTGAGCCGTGGCCTATCAAGAGTAAAATGGGAGAGATTGTTTTGATTTACACCTTAGGAATGTGTTATGTGTGTTTATCTTGCTATTTGAGTCCTTATATAGGAGATAACCATGGTTAAGGATCCCTAGTTAAGTCTAACTAGGATGCATGGTTAAGGAATGCAAGTGTATGAAATATCTTGATATTTCTTGATATTTAGGGCAAGTGACAAGAACCTAGATATTTGTTTGGTTCTATCTCATAAAATCCGGCCCTAATGACTCATATGTTATGATATTTGATAACTTTGGGTATTGGGTATAATCGTGGGTATTTGTTTAAGCGTAGATAAGTTTTGGTACTTCCGGGTATGCCTAAACGTATTTTATCGCGAAACGTAACCACTTTACGTAACTAATAAAAATAAAATGAACAAAGTTAATAATTATCCTCAAAATAATTACATAACACTTGCTTGATGTAGACATTTAATCGTTTGATGCCCGTTTACATTGAACGATAATTTTTAGCTTACGCGATTTAGCTTAACTTTTACGATTTAAAAGCAAATGCGTACAATACTAAAAATAACTTGTGAATTTATTGACGTCGTATATGACCCTAAAACACAGGGTGTTATAGTCTCCCCTCGTTAAATGAGCCTTGTCCTCAAGGCTTAAGATGCGGCACTTGACGACGGTACTGTTTTTGTGAAGAGGTGTGGATATTTCTTTTGAAATTGATCCTCGTGATCCCATGTAACTCAGGGCCTTGCCTAGAGTTCCATCGAACCTTGGCAATTGGGTTATTAACACCCCTAAAATTGGGTTACTGCTTTGCCTCAATTGTTTGACTTCTCAGTCCATGATCTCTACAGGTTTCTCGACAAAATGGAGTTTTTCATCCACATGGAGTCCTTCCAACGGAACGACTAATGGATCGTCGGGATAATACTTCTTCAAATTAGATACATGAAACATATTGTAACCCTGCTCAGCTCTTGCGGAAGCTTAAGTTTGTAAGCAATGGATTCAACTTGTTCCAACACCTTGAAAGGTCCAACCTATCTAAGGTTTTACTTCCCCCGTTTGCCAAAGCGTACCTCTCCTTGCTAAGGCGCTACCTTAAGCATAAACAGGTTGTAAATCTTGAAATTCTACTGACTTTCGTCTCACATTGGCGTAATTCTTTTGGCGGTAAGTTTGATAGCGGATTATCCTGAGGCGACTATATTCCCTATTTTCTAGGATGTGTCTCGGAGCTTCTTGACTTGGATTTTGGTATAAAATGACTTGACTTTATAGTAGATGGGTGTAAGAGTTCACTATAGTTTATTATGATTATTAGTTTGGTTCCTAAGGTACACATTTTATGAATACGCACTCAAAACTTGATATAAGTAGAAAATTATTTCCTGACAAAGAGTTTTAAGGTGACTACTCTCAGCATGGCATGGTCCTTCCTAAATTATACATGGTGGATCAAATTTGTTTATTTTATGGACTAACGATGTATTGTCATTTTCGTCAAATTAGGTGTTATAATTTGACTTGCAATATAGAAAGTTAAAGTAAAGTAGACCAAAATTTGTGCGGATACATTATTTGATAGATAATTGAATTCATTCGGAACCACTAGAAAATTTAAGCGAAAGTACAACGAGAATTCTTAAAGAAATGAAGTCTAAAACATTGGTATTATCTTCCTTGTCGTCAAGGTCTTGATTGGTTTCTCCTCCTGCTAAGGTAAGCACCCTTCCACGTTTTCAGTACCTCTAGCTTGGTTTCCTTTCTTTAACTTCGGGCAATCACTCCTATAGTGCCCTTGATTCTCACATTCATAGCAAGTGAGGGTTCTCTGATTATTAGTAGCAGCGTAACTCCAACAGTCTCTGGTCAGATGACCGACCCTCTTGCAGTTTGCACATTTTACAGTGCATCACTTGTTGCACAGTGGTAGAGTCCCAGGATACTCTTTCCTTTCACCAGTCCCAGCGGCGTAAGCTTGAACCACATTCTGCCTCTTGGGAAGTTGTTGTTGAGCTTGGTTGTTGTTATCAAGTTTCCTCTTGTTCTCGGCTTGTCTTTCAGCAAATGTGCTAACTTTCTGCCTGACGTTCAGCATAGGCATGGGTCTTCTCATCCATCAACTCAGTTGTAAACTCGATAGCCTCTTGCATGGTTTTCGGCTTTGATGCCTTTACACTGCCATGTATCATATCGGGCAAGCCACCGATATACTTTTCAATCTTGTCTATCTCTTCTGGGAACATCCTGGAACACATCAAAGCTAGTTGCTGAAATCGTCGACTATAGGCCACCACATCGGTGCCCTTGACCTTAAGATTCCACATCTCAGTCTCAATCTTCTTGATCTCACCCCTCGGGCAGTATTTATCAGTCATCATTTTCTTCAGTGTTGCCCATGGCATGGCATGAGCTGCTTCGGGAGTAGTGGTCTTAACATGGGCATTCCACCATGTAAGAGCATCGTCTTGTAGAGTGCAAGTCGCAAATTTGACTTGACAAGATGCTGTGCAATTGCTAATGCTAAACACAGACTCCATTTTCTCAAACCATCGAGTGAGTCCGACGACTCCCTCAGTGCCTTTGAAGTCCAAAGGTTTGCATTTCAAGAATTCAGAGTAAGAGCATTCGCGAGCAGTTTGTGCTGGCCTTGGTCCTGAACCATTGCTGTTGTAGCCATTCCTAACTCTACTTGCTTCTGCTTCAGCCATTGCAGCAGCAACTCCTTGGTCAATTAAGGCCTGAAGTTGTGCCTCAGTAACAGTTGTGGTGGTTGCTGTTGGGGCTGGTGTGACTGGTGTTGACCTTGTGGCTCTCTTTGGTGCCATTTTCTTCAATCACAAGAAAATACAATACCCGTTAGATTTTAATATAATCATAACGTGACATAACATATGCATCATAAATAAAATAAGATCACATCACACAGTGAAACATACAACCAACACAAGATCGACATAACATAATACATCCATTCCATATATAATCTGGAAATATACATGATCTGTTTGGTACACAATGATTCCCTATCGCTAGGTTACAAAATGAAAATCAACCTAGAGCCCTACTAGCCGGGAGTTACCCGTAATACTTAGTAGGCTATACAACATAGCTAAACAAAAGACAAAAGATCCATACCGGATAGCTACTCAAAACAAAAGATCTATACCGTCTGCTAGCTGGGAGTAACCCATAAAAACTTAACAGACTGCATAGTAGCTACAATCATAACCAAAGTCTAGGAACTGCTACCAGTGTCCTCCAATGTGTCAACGCGTGCTCCAGCCTCTAGGGCCTGGGTACGCATGATATGCCAAACAGCAAAATCATCTGCAGCCTGACGCTGCCACTCGTGGCGACGCACCTCAGTCTCTAACACTGTAACTCGTGCCTCTAATGCCCTGCAGTAAGCTTCAGACCTAGTCAAGGGCTCACGGGTCTCCATACTCTCCTGCTCGTAAGCAAGTCTCTCTCTCTACTCAATACCTCAATCTCAGCTCTCACAACTGCACGATCCTTTTGGGCATCGTGATGTCGTGAGTAAAACTCCGAACTCTCTCTACTGCGAACATCTACCTGGTAACTGACCCTCATGTTGACCATCTCTAAGGCGGTCATCATCCTCCTCTCAGTATCTCGAAACCTGGTCTCTATAGTGTCTATAAGACTGTAATCAACTCTATGGGTCATAGTGGGTCCTGGCTGTCTTGCAGCAGCAGCATCAGAACTCTCCCCAACCTTACAACTAGGTCTAGGAGTAGTAAGTAGTAGCCTCTTTCGAGGCGGCGTGTCAGACTCGAGAATATCAGCTCTGTGGCTAGTGGATGGTGCAGGTAGTGGTATAGGTAACAATGGTGGTGTCCCCGATGGAAGTAGTGAATGATAGGTGGATGGTGTTATAGCTCTCATCTGAGCCATGGCTGCTCTAGTACGTGGGGGTCGAATACGTGAGGATAAACAGAATGGTGGTAGTGGAGGTGTAGGTGCCTCATCCTCAGCTGGCACTAAGTCCTCATGATGTTCATGCTCCGGAATGTACACAGGTATATGATCCTCCAGCTCTATGGGATCAGGTACATACTCTAGAGAACGTGGTGCCTGCTCCAACAACTGTCGGGCAGCCTCCTCGTAAGGATCCTCAGATAGAATACTTCAAGATCGTGCCTTAGAGTGAACAGAAGTATAGGTAACAGCGGAATCAGCTGACATGACTACTGTGACTAGCAGAAATAACTTATATGAGTATATTATATAAGGCTCTTATAGTAATATACATTTATATCATAACATGTATATCAATCATGCATGCATCTAGCCTAACCGACTAATGCACAATTAGTGTATGTATGTCTCGTGAAAAACCCTTTATATGAATGCAATGTTTGAAAACAGTTATAGTCCAACGAAAACATTTGACCTGGTTCTCTATAACCTTGGCTCTGATTACCAATCTGTAACACCCCCAAAATTGGGTCGCAACGAAATGTATTTCCGGGAGCGTTACTTCATGATCCCATTGCACAAGTCAGGAGAGAAACGGACCTCTATCTGTGTCGTTTTTGACAAGAAAATCTTGTAAATTTGGACGCCAATGCACGTCAAGTATGTCATACATCTATTTCACCTGAAAAAAATATGCATAAAAGTGTCAACATTAAAGTTGGTGAGTTCATAGGTTTTTGTAAGTATGAATGTAAATCTCAAAACTATATATATAGATTTACTGTGTTACAAGTTTCGCCCATAAAAGACTTGCAACGCATAAACCTACATATATAGGTTTACTTATATAAAATCCCAAAATGTTTCAAGTATATATATTGTAATGAACCCGATATCCCAAAATTTTCCAAGTAGATATTATAATGAGCACAATATCCTAATTAGTTTCAAGTATGTAAGAGAAATGATTACGATTACTCTAAGTTCATGGAAACTGCGACGTAGACTTGTAAGTATGCACTTATTTAAGGGACGGTAAATGGTACAGTAGTATTTAGTTGTTGGACATGTAGAACCAATCCTTCATATCCGACATGTATAACGTTCGTTAGTTTTGATCTGAACTAGTGAGAGCTAATCACCCGTCGGGGGTTGTCAATCCCCTTTAGATCTATTTTATAACAGTCGCGCTCACCCTCCAAGTGTTTTAACAGTTCATGTAACTAAGCTAATCCGTAACTATTCGAGTAACAGTCAAGTATGTGTTTTACGTCTAAAAGTAAACCAAGTATTGTATCTCATGCATGACAAGTAAATAAGTGCTAAATCAATTGTAATCAACCAAGTTAAATGTATTTATAATCACGGCATGTTCTCACCCAAAAATTATACAACAAATCTGTAAACAGTTGGGGTTATGAACTTCCATCGAGTGAGACTATTAATCAAGTATTTCTCGCAAAATGATGTCCGATAATCGCCGAAAGAAACTATCCAAATTTCGGTCGTAGTGTACTCGTCTATGTTGTCTAACAACTTACCATATATAATCCTATTTAGTTTATATCATACTATCGTTCGGAGCTATCATAATCAAGAGGTCATGACTGACGTACGAGGAGCTAGGATACTTTAAAATCGTAAATCAAAACTAGTCAATACGCCTTCGAAGAGGCTCTATTATGAAATTCCCTAGTTTATGCACTTTTGGTATACTATTAACACTTTATATATCTATATAGCTATATCACCATCTAATCGTTTTAGCGAAATCATATTTATAAGGTTAAAAGTTATAATTACGCGCTTTGTTAGCAATAAATGACTTATTTCGTTGTTTTTAGTCCGTTTCTTATGCTCACGCTTTCGTAGTAAGACGAGTGATCATAAAATCACATTTTTAGGTTTTCATGATTCTGATGTGAATAGTGTTATTACTGTTCATCACAGCTATAAACTCGTTTTTACGTTTTAATTAGCGTAAAACTTGTAAACGTCGTATCTTATTCGTTATAGCTTCGTTTTTTGCGATTCTTTTGAGCACGATCTCGAAATTACAAAGTATAAGTTTCTGCCATGAATAGTAACTTTTATAAAATGTTGAATAAAAGTATTAACTATCATAAACTTGTAAATAAAGTATCGTCTTCGTTCTTTAATCGTTCTTGCGAGTCTTTATGAACCCCTCGAATCCTTGTGACATGTAGGTATTTTACAAAAGTATAAAATACATGTGTAATTTTTTGAATACAAACAACCCCCTAAGATAAATTTCTCAAAAAGTATTTAAAACTTGTTTTTAGAACTTTTTAGCTTTACTACTTTGTTACAAATCTATTAGAACCTTTAATATCTTATGTCTTACATATATTAATTCCATTAGGTCATGTTTTGTACAAGAGTTCAAGATAACAAGTGTTTTAATCTCACTTTTAATCAAAACCCATTAAAGAAACCCTAAATTGTGTTTTAGCTAAATAAAACATATGAACACATGAAATCATAAGTTATACAACATAAAGAGTCGAGATAACCTTTAATAGATATGTAGTATGATGACCAACACAATCCAATCCCCTTGTTTGGATCAACAAAATCCAGCTTGCAAGTATGAAAACACCATAGAATTGGTTTCAAACCCTAATCTTTTCATTCTTTGCTTCTCATCACTTGTACATATGATTAACCAAGCTTGCAAACCCTTAGAAGGTCTAGGATTGATGTGTGTATGTTTGTTTATAATTCGTAGAAAAAATTTATATGGATTGTGTAAGAGGGGAATAGTGTTTTTGAGCCGTGGCCTATCATGAGTTAATTGGGAGTGGATTGTTTTGATTTAACTCCTTAGTATGTTGTTATGTGTGTTTATCTTGCTAGTTAAGTCCTTATATAGGAGCTAACCATGGTTAAGGATCCCTAGTTAAGTCTAACTAGGATGCATGGTTAAGGAATGCAAATGCATGAAATATTTTGATATTTAGGGCAAGTGACAAGAACCTAGATATTTGTTTGGTTCTATCTCATAAAATCCGGCCTTAATGACTCATATATGATGATATTTGATAAACTTTGGGTATTGGGTATAATCGTGGGTATTTGTTTAAGCGTAGATAAGTTTCGGTGCTTCCGGGTATGCCTAAACGCATTTTATCGTGAAACGTAACCACTTTACGTAACTAGTAAAAATAAAATGAACAAAGTAAATAATTATCCTCAAAATAATTACATAACACTTGCTTGATGTAAATATTTAATCGTTTGATGCCCGTTTACATTGAACGATAATTTTTAGCTTACACGATTTAGCTTAACTTTTACGATTTAAAAGCAAATGCGTACTATACTAAAAATAAATTGTGAATTTATTGACGTCGTATATGACCCTAAAACACGGGGTGTTATAAATAAGCTAAAATGGGCTGAAAGCTAAAAGGGCTAAAAAGGTTAAGTATTTAATGGTGTGAAATTATAATCGAAAAAGACCCCAGGGCAGTTAGTTGTGTGGTGTGTGTGTAAAGACTAGGTAGAAGTTGTGGAGGTCACGGGTTCGAGGCTTGCTCACCCATGACATCCCAATTTCCCTAGTTTTTATTTTTAAAAATTTCTTTTTGCAAAAGCTTTTCATAAGCTAAAATAAGGACTTTTTGTGAAATGACTTTTTATAAAAACCTAAAATAAGCTAGAAATAAGCTATAAAAGGGTGATAGATTACTTAAAAGCTAAAAAAACTAAAAAGCTAACTGTTGTATTCTCTTTAGTTAATAATTAATTCAATAAAAGCTTTGTATCTTTAGTTTCTACATGGTATCAAGAGCTTAGGTCCAAGTCACCATATATTGTCATCCTCCGGTCATCAACTAATTGTTGATGATCCGGAGGGATCCCGTTTAATGTTCACTGTTTGCTATTGTGGATCTATTTGAATCGGTTAATCCGCTTGACTCGAAATCGAAGATGAAGAAAAAAGAAAAGAAAATAAACATGTTAGTTAATAAAAAAAGGTTCGCTTATGTTTGTTTGGATTAAAGGTTAATTGTTTTTTGATTGAATAATTTTCGGTAAAAGGAAAAAAAAAAAAAAAAAAAAAATATAAAAAAATAAATAAAAAAAAAATATAAAAAAAAAAAAAAAAAATAAACAATAAAAAAAAAAAAAAAAAAAAAAAAAAAAAAAAAAAAAAAAAAAAAGGGGAAAAAGAAAAAAAAATAAGGTATTTTTTTTTTTTTTATTTTTTATTTTTTTTTTTAATCCTTCTCTTTCGGCGATCATGTCTCAAAATATAGTTGTCGTCAAACTGTTGGAATAAGTAGACTTTGAGTCAGTGAGCTTGATATATAAAAAATGCTTTTTTGTGTAAGTTTGTGTTCAGTTTTGACTTAGATTAGTTTGGTCTATCTTGTTGGATTCAAGGTTTTGGGGGTGGGTAATATTTAATGATGAGAATGGTGGAGATGGATTGATAATAATTATGGATTGGTGGTAAACAATGGAATATGGCCATCATCATTGGTTTATTTGTTCGTTTAGATTATAGGAATATCATAAAAAATGGCTTTGTAATTCATCAGTTGTGGATCTGCATTGTATATCTTTGTTTATGCAGAAATGCATTTGGTTTTGATCGGTATCGGTATCCGTATCGTTATTAGCATTGAGATCGTTATTGGTATCGGTATTTGATATTTGCATTGGGTTTGATTGATATTGGCATTGGTATATTGGCATCGGTATTTTGGCATCGGTATTTGCACCGGTATTTGCATTGGCATCGGCATTGGCATTGATATGTTTTGTAGTTTTAGTATCGGCATTGGCATTGGCATCGGCATCTGCATTGGCATTGGTATTGTCATTAACATTGGTATTGTTTTTTTTGGTTTTTTGTTCGGATTGCATCGGATTGAGACTTCGTCTAGCATTGAGTTTGCACTCTGGGACGCTCCGCTCTGTGTTTATTTTTCAGTTTTAGTTTATTTTATGTTTGGCAAACTCCCAATGTTCACTGCTGCGGCATTGTGAGTTTGAGGGGGGATGTTAGCTAATAAAGGCCTGTTGGCCCGACCAACTTGTTTAGGCCCGTTTTATTACTAGGGTTTTATCTTTATTTTGTTCTATAAATACTCGTGTATTCTCTTTAGTTAATAATCAATTCAATAAAAGCTTTGTATCTTTAGTTTCTACGATTCTGACAAAAATTTATACGGTTAAATAAATTGTATTTATGTTCGGTTTACTTACAACTTGATATATTTTAGTTTAAGTAAACATGTTTTAAAAGCCAAAGTTGTTATATTAACAAACTTTAGACCAAGATTTATATATCATGGATGATTCATAAATAAAATGTAAAAGGATATTTAAAAGGATGAGTATGAAGTTATAGATTACGAGGCGTTCATACTCGTGCGTTGCACCGGGCTTGTTTTTTGAAAAAAGTTGAACTTTTACTTACGTGAAGCATCATATAACTTTATACATGTGTGTTGCTGATAGGATGTTCGTAAGTGATTAGGCCGTAATGTTAATGTTTTCTTAAGTCGATGCAATTTTATTGTTTATAACTCTAGTTAATGCTACATCTCTATAGATAATCCATTACCTAACCTGACCATGTTACCACCTAAAGCTCACTTCCAAAACAGAATTTAGCGGGTCTACTCGACTCTTTTCCTATAATTAGGAAAAATAAAAATCATTAGGCTAATCTGGCTCATTTTATCCGTTTTTAACTGGCGCACCTCACAATCCAACCATTTTTCTTCCATTAATATATTCAAAGTATAGGGGGTAGCATAAAAGCATTGACATGGACTTGTTAAACACACAGTTGCCTATATTTGTTTTTCTTTTGGGTATGCAAATTATATAAGATGCTTGCCTGCCTTGCATAAGTGATCACAATTTCCCCAAGAATTGATATAACTTGCATTAACTAAGACATGCTGCTTTTTGTTATTTTCTTTACAATATGCCTTTGTCATACAGTCCAATCTTTTATCTCTTATAGTTTAAAAGTTTATATATAGTGGACATTATTCCTGTGTTTGTTAAGTCTCCACTTCGTACACTGCTAGTTATATCTGTTGCGCCTCAATGTGGAAATTTCGGTGCATTTACTTTTGTAACGGGCTGAGCTCTATCTTCATCGGGTCAAATGGGTCGAATTGAAAGTTGCCCAAAGTAAAAACTATTAATGCACAATACATTATAAGATTCTTGTTTTGAATATTTGGATTAAAGCCGAAACAATATTGCTTTTTAATCATAGCTAACTTACTAATCATCTATATACGTCTTCTAAATTATATCCTCAAAATGATAAGTAGTTTTATCATAACTGTTGAGTGTATGAAGCTCAAAAGATAGCCTTAATAGCTACCTCAGATCCTTTATGAGCACTTACATATGTTTCAGTCATGTGTGCAGGTTTAATGCTTGAATGGAAGAGTAGGCTGATCTTAGAGAAGTTTGTGTATAGAGTTGTGAAAGGTTAAAAGTTTCTCTGTACTTCACCCCTTTTGCACATGGTGTTTCTCACAATTGTTGACATGATCACAACATTTGCAGCAATAAAATAAAAAAATTACTCGCATTAAAGTCGCATAACAAAATAATAAGGGGCCTCATGTTGGTATCAAGCTATTGGTTGCACAATCTCATAGAAATCACAATGTTAAAATACAATATACAGTATAAATTCGAGCAGGGGTGTTTGGGACTGCTTATATAAGTGCTTTAAATTGCAATCCAAGAGCACCATGGCTCATCAGTTTTGGTGTTGTGTGCAATCTATAAGGCCTTCGACATGGCAAAGAAGATAAGTGTTTTATGAAGCAGTATCTCGACCATCCGTCTCTCAAATAATCTTTACCCAAACATTCATAAAGTAACTTAGTTAGAGCACAATTGTTAGAAAATCAACACGTAGATTGTCTATAGAATAAAATTAGCTTAACCCAAACACTTATTAGTTATCTTAAAAAATTATAGAAGATTTACCTTGCAAAGTTAAAAAAAGAAAAAAAATATACCTGGTGAGTGTCGAGTGGTAACAAAGATGATGTATGTTGGTTCTCGTCCGATAAAGCCTTATCTTCATCATCGGGCTTCAATGTCTTCCCTAAGTACTCCTTCACAGACATACCCTTAGTTGCTTCTTGACCTTCATCCATTGCCACTGCTCCCGAACCTCCATCATGCACTTGTGGGCGCATGGTATCTGTTTCGGCACCGATACTGTTCTTGTACTTTAGAGACCACTATGCCTAGTTAATTTTCTATCTAAATTCACAAAAAAGGTTCCAAACAGTCAATAAATAAAGGTAAAGACATATACAACCCTAAGCATACAAACTACAATTCACAAAGCTCTAACAATAGCTACAATTTAAACATATATTAAAGTGTTTGTTGGGTCTGTTCAGCTTCATCCCTAAAAGATTCAGTTGAACAACAATTAACAATAAATTTCGCAGCAAAAAACGATACCAAACAATCAATAAACAAAACTAAACACTCATAAAGTCATATCAAATCACACGTAACAATATTCAAATCATAATCTATAGGCATATAAGGCAACAACTCAAGGATATCTAATTCACATGAAAAAAATGATATTTAACAGTCAATAAAATACATAATGTAATCAGCAGTAAAAAAGTCATACTCTGTAAGCATTTAACTCATTCTTAAGCTTCTCGTTCCAATTTTCCGCTTTCCGATCAACCTAATCCATCCATTCTAAATTAGGACCATAACTACCTCCCAATCTTTCATCAATCTTCTGCACAACTTCTCTAAACATTTGTGTATTCTCTTCTATTTTAGTCTCATCATACGCCATTTGATACGCGTCTCAGGCCCCTTCCTAGAAAACCAAACGTTAAAAGCAACTTGCTATATGAAGTAATCAATTTGCTTCATCATCCTTTCCACTTGATACTCCATTGGTTGATTAGAATCCAGCTCGTGTGACTCACTGCAAGCTGTAATTAATATTCTACTTTCTGTATCTTTTAACTATTAACATTTTAGGATCGCCTAAACCTACAAAAGCTTACCAAGTAAACACGTTACTGCGTTTTCATCAAACGCAGTGATATTTCTTGTAAGAGCACAACTACAATACAAAACATAGCATTTTAAAATCCTAATAATCACATTTCTAACAAACTACACATAACTCGTAGAATAGCTATAATTGTAAATCAACGAACTAAATGTGTGACCATTCGGTTTGATTGCGAGTCCAGAATTATTTGGTTTTATGTTCGAGCATGTTGTATTTTATTTGCCGCGGTTAAGGGTGAGGTCGAGTTTCATTCTGTCGGGTCTTTGCGCTTAGTGATAATATTGACTTTGGTGGGTTCAATAGCTAAGGTTTAATCCCAGTGTGTCATTTCTTCAGTCAATGATACTTGTGTTTTATTCATAGTAGTAGGCTACAGGGACACATGTTAGCCAATGGAGTATTAATCAACCAATGGAGTATCAAGTAAATATTTGAGCCTATCCACATCTCCACACACACAATTGAAATAAGTTGATGTTTTTGACCAAAGTAAATATATTAACCTATCCACATTTTCACACACACAATTCACACATTCACCAAACATGCTGATTATATTTGTATTTGGTCGGTACGAAAATTGAACGAAGTTGTATACACTATAAATTGGTGGGAAGAAAATGTTAAGAGGAGAACAAACACCGCCTTTGTCTTAGTATTTAAGCAAAAACATAAAAACCTCTCAAACATGAAAGTTATTCGAGTGATTTAAAATAAGCCTTGGACACGCATACCATATATACTTTTTACATACCTATGTGATTAACATTTAACAACAATCTACACTTAATCACGAACACAGAAATTCATACTAACTGCTATAACACCAAATTCTACACAATCACAACAACAACAAACAGTAAAGTAACAGCAACCAAACTATTGCAACACTAACAACAATGAACTTAAATCAACGTAATCCTAGTTAAACGAACCAACTGAGTAAAATACATGAATCAATGAGATCGAACCTTTACGAAACACTCTTGAGCATCATCTTATAACATTATTTGTTCCATCACCCCATCGATCATGATCTAAGAAGCATGCTTCTAGCCAAATAAAAACAAAAAACTAAAACACACATAATATTTTGAACACGCATTAATTCTATAAACTGATACATACATAAATCTACACTTCTCACTCGCAAAAACCCTCAATTTCAAAACCCGCAAAATTAAAGACAATTAAAAAAGGGTTAATGGCATATAATAGCAACGTACTTTCTCATTTGACCCATTATCATATATGAACTCCAAAAAGTCTCACAATACCCATCGAACTTTATATGAACTGATCCAATATTAGCAACTTGACCAATTTTTCTTACAAAATTCACGTCATGAGACACATGTACATGTCATATCCCTTCTTTTAGAGCGTTAGGTTCCATGTCAGCCCCTAATACACACCGTTAGGTTGTATGCGTTAGTGTTAGGGTTATATGTGTTTTTATTAGGGAAGACAACCTAACGGTGTGTATTAGGGGCTGACATGGAACCTAACGCTCTAAAAGAAGTGACATGACATGTACATGTGTCACATGACGTGAATTTTGTAAGAAAAAATGGTCAAGTTGCTGATATCAGATCAGTTCATATAAAGTTCGATGGGTATTGTGAGACTTTTTGGAGTTCATATCTGATAATGGCTCAAATGGGAAAGTACGTTGCTATTATATGCCATTAACCCCAATTCAATATTTAAAATAAAATACACAACCTGAAAACAAAAAAATAGGGCTTAAGAATCATCTACACAAACATCAAATTCAAATGTTTTCCAACATAAATAATTAATCTTCAAATTGAGTTATATAACTTTTAATTTTTTACCTTCGGTGATCTTGCTAGGTGGCGATGGTGATTGAATCGGGCCGCCCATCTTATTGGTGGTTGAAATAATCCATGAATAATAGCTTCGTTAATTTTGTAACTCAAATACCTCTTCATGTGCTTGCGTATTAAAGTTACTTCACAATAGATATGGAAGATAGTAACAGCACATAGTAATTGTGGAGTAACCACAGACCCTTGATATGTAGTTGAATTGTAGAGTGATTGTGGTATTGAATTCAAGCCATCTTTAATACTGCACATTTAATAAACAAATTGAATCTTATAATATAATAGATAGATAGTTTCATATGTTAATTATTTTATAGTGAGCAAAGAAAGTTAGTCATTTGTATAAGATTAAATGATTGACATCATTTATGTAAATGCATGGGCGGAGACAAAGGGGAAGGGAAAGGGGGGAAGGGGGGGACAAGAGGCAGGTGCCCCTTTAGCGAAAAAAATTATAGTATAAATTTTCGAAAATATCTTTTTTTTTTTAATTTGCTCCCCTAAGAACTATTTACAGTAAATGTATAAGATTATATGAGCCAATCAGATAATAGAGCTAATAGTGTCGTAATCGACATTATGGAACAACTATTTAATGATCAACTCTACTATCGATCTTGCCAAATCTAAGGTCATATAAGTCGTGAATGAATATTCTACTCCAATCTTGCCAAATCTGTTGATCTTTCTTATATAAATCTACACCACATGTGCCAAACACAATATCACGCACACTTCATTCGACTTGCTAGCTAGCAATAAGCTATCAACGACACATCCGAAATGTCATCCATCGACACCACAGCGACCCAAAAAGCTCTACCATGGTACGAAGTGTCTGGGATCTAAAAACCGGGCAGAATGGAGCATGGGGTTGATTGTGGCCTGAGTGGTATTGCTTTTTGCTAACTGGCCTTTGGTTTCAATCATAGTTATGGTGAACTCTAAACAAACTAAACTCATTATGTTGCTACCGGGCTTTTCAATACCTGTCGTTGCTAAATTCGATCAGTCCCCAGCTTTCGTGTAAGATATTTTAGCTATCTATTTTCGGCTATATATATACCTTCATTGAGCAAATATATATATACGATGCAGATACTTAGTAGCAGCGCTTTCGGTAGCTTGCTTGTACAGCATAATCACTGTCGTGCTATCGTTGGCCTCGGTTAAAAAAGGAGGAAACACGTCAAACCTACAATTTTATTTTGTGATGTTTGATGTTGTAAGTTTTCAAAACCTTACTCATTTATTTTGAATATTCCAACTTACTTGAATGCATGCATGTCCTTATTTGCACGTAATATCAAATAGTACACAATCAATTATTGTCTTGTGACCACTAGAGTAAACTTAACCAACCATTATGCATTTAAGTTAGTAACCACAAACTAGTGGTTGATCATTCGATATCAGCATTACTTGCACATATGAACATCCAGTATCTGTCTAACTAATGGGGGTACGCATACGGTGCAGTTGCTCTTAGGTATCATGGCTTCAGCAACAGGTGCGGCAGGAGGAGTTGCATACATTGGACTCAAAGGAAACTCTCATACCGGATGGACCAAAGTTTGTAATGTATATGGTTCATTCTGTGTCCATTTTGCAGCCTCGATTATTCTATCGCTCGTAAGCTCCATTACACTTCTACTCCTTGTATGGCTCTCCGTTTATGTGCTTTCCAAGAAGATTACAAGAGAATAAGCTAGGTTGATACAGAATTGAGCTGAAAAGCAGGATGTTATTGTCCTTACTTGCTGCTCATATATATCTCTTGTTTACTTCTCTAAGAAATATAATTTGTGCTATTAGCAAAAATCCTTATGTTGGTTTTGCATGAAATTTACAACGCTTTATATGCAAACAACAGATAATAAATTTATATATCTCTGGTACATATAAGACAAAAACCATATTACTTAAAACAAGAAATACAAGAAAACGATTTTGCTAAAATTTTAAATGTTTATAAACACAATTTTGTAACACAATTCACTATGTATTTCAATACAAGAAATACAAAAATGCATATGTGGTGTTGTACCATATGCATTACACATGTAATTTTGTGGTGTGCACATCACTTTGTGTGGTGTGCATATCAACTCCCCTTTTATAATTCATGTTAGATTAAGTTCATGTCTGATAAGTGAACATTTAAAAAAAAATTGATAGGCACTTTAAAACATTTAATAAAGTTTGATGAGTATTTTGAAATACATAACTTCACGTAATTAACTTTGAATAAAAAATTAAAAAAACCACGTATTAAATTTCAACCGGTGTAACCGGTTTTCGGTCACGACACGCAAGCAAAAATATAATATTAAACTAAAATTTGAAAATTTGATTGGTATCGGGCTATTTTTATAAAGTTAATATATGATAAGTGAAAATTTGAGAAAAAATGTTGCTATTAGATGTCGTCATTAATTACCACTTATTTAAAATGTTGCTATTAGATGTCAAATCTCAAACTTCAGTATATACAACTTTTCTAACTGTATACGTACGTATGACGTATTTGCCATGTAATTTTGTACATTTTAAACTATAGAAATTTGACATTGTGCTTTTACTTTTTCTTGAATGACTTAACCATATATTCAATTTAATTATTCCACATGAGATATGAGATTCAATTAATAAAACAATAATAAGTTACTACTCTCTCCGTCTCAAATTAATAGTCTCTCTTTCTATTTTGGGTTGTCTCAAAATTATTGTCCCCTTCCAAATATATTTGCTAGTAATGTAGCAAGTTTATCATATTGCCCCTAATGATACTAGAAATTACAAACTTTATTCAAAGCTTTAATTAATTCCATGCAGTAATGATTATATTTTTTTAAACTGTGTGTTTTTTTTGTCGGGGGCAATTAATTTAAGAAGGGGGAGTAGTACTTACTACCAGCCAAAGCAAATTGGTTGTATACAGCTACAACTAGCAACTTAACGTGTGCATTAATGGCACGACCACTTGATAGCTGTTCACTTGATTCATACACTGCTAATATATACTCCCTCCGTCCAATTTTAAAAAAAAAAAATCATTTTATGATAGATTCAATGAATCTGAACGTATATTTATTAAAATGACAAATTTACCTAATTAAATGCAATAAATGTATGCATTACTTTCCTTACAAAAATAAATGAGATGAATAAAATTGTAAATTTAATACTCCATAAACACCTTAATTAAAAAAGTAGACAAGGTTTTGAGACAAACTAAAATAGTAATGAGGTCAATTAAAATGGGACGGAGGGAGTATGTAAATTTTTTATGTTTATTAGGTCTTGTGTTTGGTAATAGCACGGATCATCGAAATCGAAATCCACGAGATAGCCAGCAGTTATGACGAGCCATTAGAGGTACACAAAAAAACCGGTTTTTCAAACCGGCACCGGTTTGAAACCGGAAAACCGAACCGGTCAACACCGGTTTTGACAAAACCGGTTTCGGTTTGTGGTCAAACCGGCGGTTTGGAACCGGTTTAGGTTTTTCAAGCTTCCACCGGTTTGTATACCGGGTTTTCGAACCGGTTTGAAAAACCGGTTCCGGTTTCAACCCGAGCCTTTTTTTTTCTTTTCGAATTTTACTTTTCTATTGTGAGAGGTCCCGTGAAGGAGCGTTTTCGATAGAGATGCGGTCAACAAGCTGAACTTCGGCAAGAAATATATTTTTCGGCAACAAATTCATTTTGCGGCAACAAAATTTATATTGCGGCACAACAAATTTCTATGTCGGATTTGGCTGAAATTCGCATGGTCACTCGGAAACGACCCAACGAGCAAGGCTCACCACTTTCACCACTTTGTTGTGAGTTGTGTCACTTTTCGCTGGGGATTGTCGCTGGGGAACGTTTTGTCATCGAGCTTACCCCATCAATGTTTCCCCAGTGACATGTCGCTGGCGAAAGTGTCAGAATGTTGCTGGGGAAAGGGTTGATCACTGTAGTGCTAGTTCAACTGTTTTTTTTCAAATCTTGAAATGAAATGGATTTTCGATTGGAATCCTTTAAAATGTTTTTTTTAAAGATTTTTAATAACGTATATCAAATAGAAAAGGTACAGGGATCTTGACATAGTAGACGAGTACACGTGCATAGCAACGGAATTTTATAGCGACAGATAATTGTAGATTTAATAATATGCGAATGACTCATTAATACGTCAACATATTATAGATTTAAGTCTCCCTCGAGTAGCACATGCTAAGACTATTTGAGGTACTCAATGGTTAAGATGTAAATAATTTGTCTCTCTTAAAGAATACTGCTTACCCTGTATCAAAATTATTGTTTACAATTAAAAAACATATTTAAAAAAAATTGTATTTATTACTGCTTTATGAATAAAAATATATTTATTACTGCTTTGAATTTACAAAAGCCAATAAAGGCAGTTTTACTTGTTTAGTTTCTTTTTATTTTGGGTAAAAGATTTTTATCCTGGTAAAATATATTACTCACAAAAACAATGAAGTACAGGAAATGGGGTTGAACACCACATTCGCTATGACAAAAAACGCACTTATTGTGCTTCAAACCAAAACGCTAACACGCGATTGACAAACCAATCACATAGCCACTACTGAAAAGAAATAAAGCTTTAGTAGACTCGAATAAGTGATCTAGGGATGTTCCAAATCTGAGCGAACTAATCCACTCGAGATGTCTTCTTGAATATGCATGAGAGTAACTTGAGGCATACGGTAGACATGATCAACTCAAGAACTTGTTCCTTCGATCGCTTTCTCTTCTTAAAAAGCCTATAATTTCGTTCTTGCCAAATAAAATAAGAACAAGCCACAAACACAAGCTTTGCAATAACACTTCTGGCCGAACGTTTCTTGGATATAGGAACAAGACAAGTAAAAATATCTTCCAAAGAGGATGAACAATCGGGTAAACCAGCAAACATCTTCATATGCGCCCAAATCTCAGATGAGAAAATACAATCAAAAAATAGATGTTCGTGAGAATCCGGTTGCATTTCTAAAAGAGGGCATAAAAACATGTTTATGTTAGTATCACCACTAACATTCCATTGTCTTAATGCATCTTGAGCCTTTAATTTCCGCTTGATCACCAACCATAGATGAAAGGCATGGCAAGAAATACAATGAGAAAACCACACCACCTTATACCAATCAACTATTTTTCGAACATCTTGAAAAAGAAAATTAGACAATAAAATGAATATGTTTAATTTATATAGCTAACTCAATCGGTGTTTATATATAAATCAAACATTATATTATCTCACAATCTCAGTATCTCACTTATAAAGTTTAATCTTGATTTTATTAGGAGTTCCGAATCTTTGTAAGACATAATTTAGTCAAACCAAAACGAAAATTTCATACCAAATATTTAATTTCCATTGTACATTAACGTAAGTGAACATCCAACCAATATATATCTTTCCAAATCCGTTGACAAAATGTTGTTTAAATATGCATTCTGGTGCCAACACTCAACCACACTTTCACAAGAAACAAAACCTTTCAACTTCCTTCTATACACATTTCGACGATTGATATGGCATCCAGCGACGCACAAGAGGCGCCTCTCAAGTCGTCAACACATGAGCACGAATACAAAAGCAGCTTTGGGCTCGTTGCTGATGTGGCCCTGAGGGTGTTGCTATTTGCAACTGCCTTGGTTGCAATAATTGTTATGGTCACTTCTGAACAAACAAAAAAAATTCCCGTTGCACCGGGGATATCAATTTCAAGGGCGGCAAAGTTTAATCATGCCCCGGCTTTTATGTAAGTCACTGTACCAATTTAACTAAACGGGTACTAATAACTTATTATTTTTTTTTTTTTTTTGGGTTAATGGTTACGTGTTTTTAGACTTAATGTGTGATTATGATGCAGATACTTTGTAGCAGCACTCTCGGTGGCATGCTTGTATAGCATCATCACTGGAGCCTTATCGGCTTTTGCGTTGTTGAAGTCAGATGGACATTCCACAAAGATGCAAGCTCATTTTGTGATGTTTGATGCTGTAAGCACTTGAACCATTACTCTTTTTTAACATAGTTACGAAAAATACTGTTCTGATCATCCTGAAAAGGGAGGGCTTTACTTGGTTTGAGTCTGTGTGGCGGTGGGTTCAAACCTTCTGGATTAGTCGGCCAAAAGGTGACAAACCATGATTAACAAAAAAACGTTGTTTTGATTAGCATGCAAAAGGTTTGTAACCTTTTACAGCAAAAGTGTTACAACTTTGTGTATAACTAATGAATATTTCGAATCAATGAACTAACTTATATTCTGGTACAGCTTCTTTTGGGCATCGTCGCAGCGGCAACAGGAGCAGCCGGAGGAGTTGCATACATTGGACTGAAAGGAAACTCTCATACCAATTGGAAAAAGATCTGCCACACATATGGTTCTTTCTGCTTCCACTTTTCAGCCTCGCTTATTCTATCGCTTATATCCGCCATAACACTTCTACTGCTCGTTTGGCTCTCGGTTTATGTCCTTTCCAAGAAGGTTGCTAGGCGATAGTTTGAGATGATACACCAAATATCCATTTCTCGTATGCCTGTGTCATATTATTCGTCATCCAGATTGTATTTGTATATGTTTTTCTTTGAGTTGGTTTATGTTTGTTAAGGTTGCACAAGATCATTGGTTGATTAATTTGTCGTACAAAACTTTTAGAGGTCCTAATTAACATGTTTTACTAGTTCCTATTCATAATAAAAGATATGGTATTAAGTCTTTATGCAGATTTTTTTGTTTTGTTTTTTTGAGTAACCATGCATGGTTTTCGACTTTTGACCGACTAATACACGTTCAATCCAATGATTTTTATTCATGTTATATATCTCCTCTATAAGAAAGTTACTACCTCTATTGACACATAAAAAGTTTCACTGATTTTAATCATGCATATTGATACTTGGCTAGTTAAATGGAAATCATGACTAATTAGAAAGTGTGCATGACCATATGCCCAAAAACGAATATAGTATATTATTTGTAAGTCTGTTTAGTAAACTCATTTATCATTACTTTAAACTTTTGTTAGCAAAACAAATATATTGTTTTAAATGTGGGAATTAGTAACAATATTACTCCGTATATAAGTAGAACAAGCTAAATTTTAAGAGTTTGCGTAAGTTTCAGCTTGTAAAAATAAGTTATATGTCTCGGCTTTTATGGGTCAATGGGTGTATTACGCGCAGAGCGTTTAAGAGCTTTAAGAGCGGTGACGGGTGATCTATTGATTTTGTTGCTCGTTTGATAAGCATCAAGTAACTTTATCTTGGTTTTTGTAATATTTTTTTTCTAACGTTCCACAAATAGCATTTAGGAACTCTGGTGATACAAAGTTAAGTCATTTTACACATTGTAGTTACAGTAACCTTATTAGAAGTTTTTACAAAAAAAAAAATTTACTGCTCCAGCTAGCGGTTATTATACTATTATATTAAAAGCCAAGATTGCTTCCCCGAGGTTTGCCTTAAATGCATTGAATGCATAACCAAGCCCGACCCGTGTCTTATTTGGGTATTTTTCTCTCATCTGTATCACACATGTCCTCCAAACTAAAAAATATAACAAATACTACGTGTCTTTTATATGCATATCCAACACACACACATAGATCTGATCATATGCCAAAAACACAGACGGTCTTTCATCTTCTTCTTCAACCTATACCATCCACCGCCCCATAGTTTCCAAAAAAAACACACACACATACAAACCAGCACCAAGATCTAGAAAAAAAATGGGAGATGCTTTGTTTTTAATGCTAGAGTAATTCTTATGCACTGTCTTCAATCTTTTCACCTACAAAAAGAATTGCATTGGTTGCTTCAAACTGCACGTACGCGGTTTTTCTTTTGATATTGGGGAAAATCTTAATTTTAATTATACCTTAAATTTTTTTTGGTTGTTTTGTGTTTTTTGTTTTAGGAAACTATATGAGATAAGATTTGAGATCCTGAGAAGAAGAGAAAGTCGGGTAAGACCAAGCCATCACTTCTTTTTAATTTTTGGTTTTTTATACATTTAAGCTGATTTTAATGATGTGTCTATTGATTACAATGATATGGTGATTATGTTGCATACATAAGGAAGAGGTTTTATAAAGTTAAACATCAAATTTATAAAAAAAATAAATAGGGGTATTTCATATCTATATAAAAAAATTAGGGGTTATGTAGAGCATTTTTTTTTATCACATTAGTTTCTGGATGTTGAAGAATATGAGTCGGCTTTGTATGTTTCGGTTTAGGGTTTAGGTGGATTTTTGGATGAATGAATGTAATTTGGTATTGTTTTTGTAAAAGAAATTCGTTGCACAACAAATGTTCAATGAAATTTCTAAGTAAAGAAGTTGCTGCTTATCGATACGCGGGCGTGGGATTCCTTTAAAATTGGTATGTATTCTAACAGTGTACTGACTCACGTTTTAGTTTGGTGGTGGGAAAACTATTCAGCCTGGAATTGGAATTAGAAGAGGGATGCCCAAAGTACACATTTCCTACAGCTTGCTCACGCTTTTTGTCGTTAGCCGTAGTGTTGAATCGACCTATAAGTTAGGTTAAATGTGCTTAATGAGTTAAGATTAGTGTTATAGAATTTAACAACCAAGTGTATGTATGAATTATAGCCATGTATTGAAAAATGAAAAATGGTGTACTTAAGCTACGTATAAGCTGTGTATAGGTATAAGTTACGATCATAAGTGCTAATCTCATGATTGCCTTAAGCTGTGTATTTGTTGCGGTTATCTGTAATGTAAGTGTGGTCGCAAGGGATGATTTTATAGCTGTTGCATATGCAATGTTGTCGTTTAAGAAATGTTCATTTGGAAGAAAAAAATGTCGCTTATGCCGGAAAATTGTCGAACATGGCTAAAAATAACGTCGGTGTATCCGAGCATTTTAATAATGATCGTTTGGTTGTCCCTTTTAGGCAAAATAATAATTGCGTTAGTAGTCTTTTGTCGATATTAACATGGAGGCAAACACTAACTGGTATTTACTTTTTTTTAATATAGATTGATGCTTTTTTGAAGCCATTCAAGCATAAAAGGAAAAGGCCGAATCATCAGGACCTGAGGTAATGCGTGTTACCATGTAACATATTTAAGCATTTTTATCACATCCTTCATGACCCTTTAAGATAAGTTCGTAAAAAGTTACAGTAAAACAATCTTATGAAAGTCCCTTTTGTAGCTAATTTTCTTATCTGCCTTGTCTGACATAAAACACACCTAAAATCACCCTGTTTATCAGTAAATGTGTCGAAATCAGAGATCTACAAAGCTAATACACAATGTTAATTAAGTTCCTTTTAATATGTACTCCATTTTCTTGCTGTTGCAAATAGTTATTAAGGCCGTCTTTTGGATTCATTATTCTTTCCGCTCAAAGTTAGTGCTTTTTTAAGTAGTAACTGCATATTTTTGTGCAGCAAACAATTATCGTGCAATCCTTACTGTGAATAGAATTGACTGTAAAAGCAATGCTACATGCTATAGTAATTCGCTTAATACGCATATTCGGATTAAGCGTTTGACGTGTGTCAGAAGCAAATAATTCCAACTGCTATCATTCTCCCATTAATGTATATTAGTTATCTTAGTTGGTTCTTAATATCACATACAACTACAAATTAATGCAGCAGTGGCTGCTGCTGTGCGCAACAGAAGGTACACAAGTTCGAGGACTAATGTTGAGGATGGACTGACGAACAATTGATGACAAACAAATTCAAATGGATCATTGTGGACAAAAAAGAAGAAATTTGATGACGCAACAGAAAAGGACGCGGATCGTGCTTTTAACAGCTAATAAAGCGTCGCATGGTTACACCTGCACGAACACGTGGACCCCTGTTCCTAACAGTTTTGATGTTAACTCAACATTCTTTCACCGCAGGTTAGATAAACATGTGTGCTTCATTTGGCCTTCACTTTCATTCCACCAGTTCTTACTTTTTGTCCAAACACCAATTAAAAAACTTATGTCCAAACAAATTCTGTGATAAAGTTTAGGATAGTTCAACTTACGGTTGTCGGGATATAAGATTAGCTAGCTATTAGTCTCCGATGGTTTGCCGTTGTAGTTCATGTGCATTACAGAAAAGTATCACGAGGGCTACATGATTACTTTGACTTTTTATTTTCTTATATTTTTTTTAGAATTTACACTTTTGATTATTTAATTCAGGCTTTATTGGTCTAAATGCAACTGTAAAAGTGGTCCCTAATATATTAGGCTCGCCTGCATGCTTTCTTTTTTAAGACTGTATTGTCGTTCTCCGTAACAATTTTTCCATTTCAAAGTTTTTTACTTCTGATAATGGTTAAGTTTGTCATGCGACAGTGATTAAATTGTTGCACATTTTACAAAGAGCGTGATTTCATTATGTGCATATTGCTTACTGATTAGAACATCAAATGCAGGTGAGCTTCCAAACTGCATTTTCTCTTACAAAATATGCAAGAAAGCTGGCAACAAATGTGCAGGGCAGACAGATTAGCTAATAGGTTTGAGTTTAAACGGATACATGCTTAAGATATGTCAGGATGGATGGGGTTTTGACTTGCCATCCTTTTTGGCCTATTTTGTAAATTTAAAAAGTACACCGGAATAAAGGTAAGGGACATTTGTTACATAGGCGATAAAGATATTATCTTTGTGCATTTAAGTTTCCTACAACATAATCCACCAGATCATGGTGGATGTATTCGAGTCGTGTTTGGTCAGTCTAATCGGCAGAATAGAGTTAGAGTTGGATGAGATAATGCAATTTGTGAACATGTTTTTACTATCATGTGGTCAGACATCATTTTTGGATAAAGGTCTATGATTTAGTTTTGTTAGGGAGTGTTTGTTTAATCTTATCTTCTAGCTTGCAAACTTATTTGATTTATGCATTAATTGCAGGCAAACAAAAAGAAATTGCACGGACTCTGATGTAACTAAGAACTACAAATGGTACACTCTTTTCTTTTATAAGTAATCGTCTATTTTTGTCTTTTCGGTTTACGCAGACCAGGGCATTTGGAGGACCTAGAGTTGTTGTTACTCTCATTCTACTCTTATCTTTCACAGTATCACATTCAATATACTAGAATTCAGATTCACCAAAAGGGTTCTATTTTTTAATACTCTTTGTTGATTTTAAGGGGTGTTGGGATTGTTGCTTACTGTGTTTTTATTGGTAACCATGGTTTCGACCTTTTAGCTTACTATGCCAGTCCTCAGCGATCATGTATTACGTGTTGATATAGTAAATAAACTATTTTGTGGGTGTTTGGGATTGCTTATTTAAACTGCTTATTTTTTTGGTTAAATGACAGTTGATGAAGGGGTGACAGGTGTTAGACAAAGCAAGAAAATATTAGGATCAAGGCCACCATGGTGCCTAAAAAATGTGTTAATTGCAGGCCATGTCAAGCCACTTTCGTTCTTCCACCACACCCAAAGATGGTTGGTTACAGGATTCAATCACATTTGGAAGATAACTACTATCTTCATTCATGGAAATGCAAACGTGGTGGTAAAATCTTCCAACATTGATATGAAGATATGCTATGAAAATAAGTATTATGTTATGTAATTAGATGCAGGCCATAACCAATTATCTCATTATCTGTCTTTATTTCTGATCAAATTGAATACTTATTGTATGAGTAAATTTGATTATTAGTTGCATACCACTTATTGTAAATTATTGTATTTTTAAACTTCATAATTTCATTAAAAATTTACGGAAACAGTCTTTAGGGTTATCGGTCTGTTTCAAAGTTATTCTCTCGCGCTCCGCGGCGGAGCGCGGGTTTAAAACCTCGTTAAAATTAAACTAAAAAATAAAATATGATAATTCGGATTTGGATTGAAAATCTAAAAGAATTATATCATTTCAGAGTTTTTAATGAGATTGATCTTATAGAAAAAAATGGACCAATCAGAACGTTTGATTTTGACACGTAGGCAAAATCGTGCGATCTGATAGGTTAAAAAAATCAAAATTGAATCCAAATTGGTCAAAATTAAAATTTTGATAAAAAAATTTGGAAGAGAAAAAAACACATAAAAATATGTGTCACAAAAACTTAAAAAAAGAGGTAATTAATAAAACTTTAGTGGTCGAATTTTAAATAAATAATATGGAGTTAAGTATAAATTTATAAGTTTCCATGTTTTTAATAACTTTAAAAAATAAACAAATAACTCCTTAAACTTTGTACCTTTAGACTTTATAATTTAAAAATACAATATATATGTTGTTTTAAAAATACAACATATATGTGCACAAAGTTATTAATATCAAAATAAAAGCACGAATTATTGTGTATATAAATAAATAGAAGATGTTGTATGTATACAAACAACTCGTATGTTTCCTCTTTGTGAGTTTAAGTAAGAATATCCGGAAAAATATTATTTTTACTATATGTGTTCAATAAAGACTCATTGTTATTCCATTTTATAAGTTAATCACATGCGTACACGGGGTTTTAATATTAAATACGGTTAAATTATTATTAACACACAAAAATGTAATTGTCAAACATGGAGATTAGCATTATTTGTTTAGTATCGTATGCAATATTTATTATAACTGTTACAATTGTTTAAATTAAAAGAAACTCACATTCACAATTAATGAAATAATGATAAACAAGACTTTCAATGTGCAAATACGAAAAAATAATAACACTTGCAAAATTAACACTTAATTAAAATTTAACGTCTAAACTCCATACGTGCACGAGTATTATTAAAACTAGTATGATACGATAGTAAAACACATAAACGAAACAAAAAGATACTTACCTTGATCTTATCTTGGCTAGAAGTTTTTTCAATAGTAACATCAACTTTAATTGGCCACTTATTTAACTTACACTAACACACAATAAGAAAAATGACAAAAGATAAATGTGTTATGTAGTAAAAACGAGTTTGCTTGCCCGCGCTTCGCTGCGGGACGGTTAGCGGAAGTCGTTTTGGACTAGCCGTGAGCATTGTTTTATAAAAGAATTATTCAAAAAAACATATTGCCATTGACATTTCCTCTTGCCTGTATAGAATTGACAAATACATTCATGACAAACACATACACAGAAAGAGAGTTGATCCAAGGTTAATTAATATACACTTGGGAGCCAATGAGATTTCTGCAGACCACATTGACATCCGAACTAGTGGAATTTGTGCAGATACTATAAAGGACGCTATTTCTGCAGACCACGTCAAAGCCCGCGGCACGCAGCATCAGGAGGTAGAGGAATACTAAAATGTTCTCAGAAACAGTCTGCACAGAAATAAGAAAAATACTAACATTAAAAAACAATATAGATTCTTGATAGAAATGAAAAAAGGCTGCAAGCGGTTTGGTACAAACAAAGAAATTTCAAAAAAAAATAATTCTATAAAAACGAGGATGCTACGACTTACAGCATGTAGATCTTTACCAGTGATAGAATCTCCCTGATGGTCGAGCTATCCTTGTCCATAGCTATCTGATCTCAAGCAACGAAACTCATTATCAATAATACTATGAATAACGACGACATAAAGTAAACCTAAATAAGTAAATATATTCATCTTAAATTGGTGCATAAGTCCGTAAAGTTTATAGAAGGGCTTTTCTTTTGTGAAATACACTGAATTAAGTTAGGTTAATAAAATCTATGATACTTAACTTCAAAGGTTGTCATATGGTTCAAAATAAGTATTGCAACCGAGATAAGGTCAAAGATAGGTTAAGAGTTAAGACACATGAATACACATAAAGAATAAGCTGACTAAATCATGTTTTATGCTCACACACAAACTCAAAAAGGAACATAATTTTTGTATCGTAACATACACTAACGTAATAAAGATAAGCATATCAATTTAGAAAGCACCTGAACCAATATACACCATGTTATGCGTTTCTTTGCTAACATCATCTTCTTCCTCCCTTAAAACGATCAGACTGTGAGTCCTTGTTTAATGATTGTTCCTGTGAAGTCGAATCACCTGAATTTGCTCACCACATGCCAGTTGTATTGTAGCCATGGAGTTGCTAAAATATGCCAGCACGGTCTACCTGTAATGATCAATAATATCGTCAAATTCCTAACTGTTTGCCCTCTATCACGTTATCACATACAAACTTAAAGAACACATATAAACGGAACATACATAATTTAGAAAAAGAACTTCAAGTCCTTCCACAACCCAATAAATGGCAACCTTCCAATCGCTAAATGCGGTATAAGCTTTAAGATTAAACCTTTAAAGCAATAATCAGTACTAAAATGCAGCTAAAACATCCATATTAACAACCGCGTTTAATGCTTACGACTTTGAACTATGTTAAAGAAGCATTTATCTAATATTACATTCCCAATGATCTCTTGGTTTATCACTTAAGAACGAAAATCGTAATACAAATGAACAAACACTACTGAGCATGAACCCAAACATTCAATATCAGGTTATTGTAACTTCAAGCAACATACACAATATGAGCTATGATCAACAAACCTGATATGGATAACGGTTGAACCCGCTCATGCCATTGTAATGATTAGCCATGAGCTTAGTTTGTTGTTGAGTATGAACTGCTAGTGGTTGTTGCTGAACGGAAATTGGGGGCACGATGATAGACTGTTAACGCACATGTAGAACACCCCTTATGTCTGACCGTAAGTACCTAACATGTGGATATTGTGAAAGATTAAGAAGCCTTTCTTTTGGTAAAATTAAGACGAAACAAATAATGGCATACCTTTGATATTTGTTTTCCGGCTTCTAACATTTCTATTAGAAGTACGTTGACACCGTGTTGATGCTGGAAAAACATGGGGATTCTCTTTTTGTGCTTGCGATTGGTGAAGGGGCCAGTTTCACATGCTGATGATGCTGTAAATAATAGGGACGAAGATAAGAGCATATTAAGAACTTAAAATGTTGTATCACTTAACATAGAGGTTGCGTTTTGTTTACCTCTCTAAAAGGCAGTATTGAAAGCACGATTTCGAGCGTTTGTACACCTGTCAGCCTGAACATTTTCTGAAATTATTGTTGAGAAAGAGTGTCAGCATCATAAAAAGACAGACAAACTTGGAATACAAAGGTTAGAGTAAGTTTACTTCTCTGGCAGGCAGCACCGAAAGCCTGACTTTGAGCGCCTGCGTTCGTTCCAGTAGTACTGAGAGGGTGTGCTGAAACAGATGACCTGTGACCCGCAGAATAGGACTCGCCTGCAAAAAAGAATGTCGCGAGGCTCAAAGATATTAATAAGTAGTTTACCCAAAAATATTGGATACCTTTGCGTTCTTATACCTTGTGTCTCTA
This sequence comes from Tanacetum coccineum, assembly GCA_026074375.1. NCBI lineage: Eukaryota > Viridiplantae > Streptophyta > Magnoliopsida > Asterales > Asteraceae > Tanacetum > Tanacetum coccineum. The sequence goes on along the minus strand of BQNB010020637.1, from coordinate 18,979 downwards.
CACTTCCTGACTGCTGAAACAGTGAACCGTAAATCTAGTATCCAGAAATTTGAAGTGTCGTTTCAAGTCTTCTGCAATTCCATCTATAAATAAATGAAAAACACTTTATGCAAGATCATGTTATGGTTTAAATATGTGTCAATTATCAGCTTTGCATTGTAAGATCAGGTTTTCTGCCTTGTGTCTGTCTTTTATAAAATCTCATGAATCTGAGTTTAGATCCTACTTATTGAGATAGATTGGAAAAGAAAGGTAACATCATCTCGGAAGCTCCTAGATTATATAAGAGCGTTTTGTAAATCTCGTTCAGGAGATGTTAAATGGACGGCTGAATGCTCAAAATCCAACATAACTTGTTTTCCCAATGATGTTGCCGAACGGGCATTACACTTACCACTTAAACCACAGTCCCGTACCCATTCTCACTCGTTACCCCACCCAACCCATGCATTCCTCTACCTCTAATGAAGATGATAACAGGTTTAAATAAGCTTTACCTTGTGCATCCCACGATGCATATTTAAACATTGTCGTCGTTGTTTATCTGTTATCCGCACCAGCAAGTGCTTCACATGTGAACCATGAATTCCTTCTGTCAAACCCGGCTGCAAAAACTATAATCAAGTCGCCATTGGCTTTAGCTTTAGCGTGTTCCCTGAATTACACCTCTGAAGTCATGGAGATGAAAGTTTGCATGCACACCTTGCACTGGAATTGAGTCAGAAACATAAGCCCCTATAAGATTAAGTGCAAGTTATAAGCATATATCAACAAATAATTCACATATTTAAAACACTATAAGAATATGATAGAAGCAGTTTGAAGTATAGGCAAACAAACAGCAAGATACTATAAACATTCAAACAACATCATTTTTATGAATAGGTTGAAAATTCAATTAGTTCCCCTCTTGCATTTTGACTTTTAGTTTTGTTATATGAATAATCAATTTTGAAGTATTGACTATGATGAATATGCTTTGAACAGTTCTAAGGGATTTCAAAAGTATAGATTCATTCCTGAAACAATGCAAATATTAGCTGTTTGGAAATATAAAAAATAACAATCATTGAATAGTATTTGGATCCTAAGAGATAAAGAGTATCGGCTATGGCCTAAAAATATAGGACCAAATGTTGTAATTGATTCTTATCTTTTTTACTTAAGGACAACAAAAGTTACAAATCATTTAAAGAGAATAAGCATATACTAATTTTTTAAACAATAGCTATAACATATGTGATGTGTCGTTGTGTGGTGTATATTTTTATGATTCAAGTTTTAAATTTATATTTTGCCGACTTAACCAAAAACAACACCTTAACGGGCAGTGTACCCGGTCGGTGGTAGATTCGTGGTAAGTAGTGTGTCGAACACTTGAAGCGAGGTTAAATCTCTCAATTTATTAATATTTTGGTTTGCTAATCTAAGTTAATTCTAATCTAAGTCAAACCTATGCTAATCTTATGTTAGTTCTAATCCTAATTCTAATAGGTAAAAGGGGGTTTTCAGCTTGAGAGACTAGCACGGGTTTGGTGGTGACTACAATCAATTCAATACACTTTAACCCACGCAAGCAAATTAACAAAAGATAAAAGAGCGGTCAAGTATTATAATAGAAAACTGTATTAGACATCATTAATCAGATTAGAAGTTAGTTTGTTAATTCAGTGCAATGATTACTTATCTCGAAGTGGCATATCATTCTTAGACTTAGGCGGGACTTCATCCTAAAACCTAGACACATTAATTCTGTCACAATTAAAGCATCCATATAAAGCATCCTTATTTGCTGATTATAATTCATCTTAGGGATTAAAGCAATGGTGATCTTGTTAAACCCTAGCTCATAGAGACTTTACCCACTTACTACTTAACGATGATTTATACACTAGTAGTCCACTTGTCCAACTATCCAATGGAATCAGAACGTTATTTGTTGAATTATCTAGGTTCACCTGCTAGTTAACTTGTTCACTAAACCAAAGGCAATATCCGATGTCATAGTTAGTCATAAGCATATCCTAGCACGAATTTAGCAGGACAATATTTATGATCCTATTACTCTAGATGTATAAATTACTATATGGAGAGCTATCCCGACATCTAGATTACTTGGTCCGTATCACTAGATCAAGATAAATGATAGGTCGCATATTAAAGCACATAAACAAGTATAAATTGATAAATATAAACAAGCATACGATGATAAATTAATAAATCGAGATATAAAATAAACCAAACATTCAGATCTTCATAATAATGGCTAATACCCGAAGGTATTAGCCTTCAAACATCATAATTAATACAAGAGTAATGGCTTAGCCAAGGTAAACTAACCCAGTTAACGAATGATACCAAAAACTGAATGATTACAAAAGTATAAGAAATTACACGTTGTCTCCTATGGATTGGAATGCGTTGCGAGACCTCTTCTGCTCTTTTTCTCCTCTGAAAATTGACTATTATGGTTTAGGTATCGAGAATATGATTTAGCACACTTAAAACTCGTCTGTGAGTTTTGTATTTATAGGGTCGGTGTCGATACGGCGTATCCAATGTGTTGGATACGGCGTATTGGGGTTTCTAGAGTAGGGACCACTTCCAGAATATTCACCTTCTATATTTCCAATACGGCGTATTGGTCTTCTCTGGATACGGCGTATTGATCATGTGGTCTTCGTGGTCTTTGGTGAGTGCAGGCGCCGTATCTTCTTTGATGGATATGACGTATTGGTTGTCAGAATAGTAATCTTTAAAATATCTTTGTTTAAGCTCCGAAATGCGCGTCTTTTGCTAATATTCACCAAGTACTCCATAATTACTGTAATTCTCAAATACAAATAATTAAGTAACAATTCTTTGCAATAATCATACAAAATGGGTTAATTACCTAGGATAAATGATGCTATAAAATAGACATTATTTGATGTCATCAAATATCCCCCCACTTGAATCCTACTTGTCCTCAAATAGCCTTTAGAAGTTTATAAAAATGTATCTCTAAGGATATTTTCCGTTAAAGCATTTATTTGATCTATTACAAGTACACAACCAAACACCTCACGAAATAGGAAGATGAAAACACTCAAATCACTCAACTAATCTATGTGATAACATTTAACTAATTCGTTCAATTGTTCGGTCGTGACGAGTATTCTATCATAAGCTTGGCAATGATACACATCTCCACCGCTAAAGCTAAGGATTAACAAGTATATAAAGGTAAATATGGGTTTGTATGATAAGGCTTAGGTTTGATCATTTTTCAATCTTTCACAAGAAGTACCACTCCAATAAGACAGCTAAAGAACACATACATAACCATAACGACGGAATAGACATGTGTGTTCGGTCACATCCTCATTCGAATTTAACCAACGGTTAGGATGAAGAATGATATAGGGTAGGAACCTTCTAACTTTCACCAAAAGTCATAAACCAACGAGGCAGCTGAGACATGCATACATGGCCGTAATGACGGAATAGAAATGCACGCTCGTACACATCCTCATTCGCGTAAAACCAGCGGCTAGTCATTAGGAAACAGAAGTAAATTGTTGTTAAATAAAAATTACGAAACAAATAGATTAAGTCTAAAATACAAGTTGCTAAACACTTTTTTCCAGACCGTAACCATGATAAAGACACGACTATTTACAACGTCTTGATCATAGATAAAAAACAACAACCTAAGTTGGCGCTCCCGTAACGGTCAACTTCCCAATCATCCCATACCTTACATACTTTACAGGGTAAGTGGTGATATCTTCCACTTTATACATTACTCTACATCATCGATTTTTATCAACGAATAATCAATCCTTCGTGTAATTCCTTCGGTAGTTGCGAAACGATTATCTTCAAACTTTACTTCTCTTTTTTTTGTTGCGATTTTTCTAAAAAAAAATTTGATTTTTTTTACTAACACTATACTACGAAACTCGGTGTAATTTCACCATCTTCACGATCATAATAATTCCGGATAATTCCTTCGGTAATTCTTCATTCTTCGGACATACCATTAATTACGATGGTAGTAAAAATACATGAGTTTTGACTATAATATACATTCCCATTTGCGATGTGCAAATTTCTTCCAACCGTACCAAAGATAGAAATTTTTGACACAAGACTCAGGAAATACAAACTTTACACTTTAAGCAACTAGCAACTGTAAAATAAACTTAATCTAACAGGGTAGGCTAAGGTGTAAAGGTGTACCGAAATAAATAATTGGTGTATTTCCTAAAGGATTAGCTCTACGGGTTGTTCTAGGGGTATCTTACTCTTAAAGTGAGAGTAAACAAAGGGTTTATACGGGGGTTAACTAACCAGTGTAGTTAGTTAATAAGCAACATGTAAAGGCGTTTTGGGTGTAATCCTAAAATTTACCAATTTAAACAAGTTACTCCATCTAAATCCATAGTACTCATCATTGCGGTCTCGAGTGATATACCGAGACAAGTTCTAAAGTCTACTACATCACCGGCACACTCATATTTTGTGGAATTTGGGTAAACATTTGGAAACGGATAGGTTAAATCCTCACAATATCTAATAAGGGTTATTGTGTGCGAGTTATGTATCAAGTAATTTCACAAAAGTATGCTTGAATTTTTTTAAATTTGAGCATAATTTAAGCATTTTAGTGTGAGAAATAGGACAAGTATACATTCTAATTCCCATCCCCCCCTACTTGAATTATACAACATCCTCGTTGTATATATAAAACATTAAATCCGGGAATTAAAAAGAATTAGAATGAGAAACTCCTCTGATATTTGCTCGGTAGATTCTCCATGTAGATTTATTGAGCAAGAATTCGTGTTGAACAGCCGTCTTGAGGTTTCAAGACTCCAACACTTCAAGATCTCCAAATTTGTAAATTTTCCACCAATATTCGTCGATATTTCTTTCACGAGGTCCTGTGTAAAAAATAATAGGAAAAACGTGCATTCCTATCTTGGTACCTATGGTTAATTTAAACTAAACAAACTAAATATGAGTCAGACTGGCGAATACGTCATATCATGTGCATGAATACACCGTATTGCCATAACTGACAATTATGTTTTTAAAGTGCATAAAAAGTAAAGATTGATAACGTCCAGACAATCAATACGCCATATGGTATAGATCGGATACGCCATATTGATTTCTAGGAAGACAGACTCGATAAAATTAAATAACATTCCGGGTTGTCTCTTAGGAAGCACTTTTGTTTACAGCGAAGTCTTTAAGTTAGACTTTTCTTTAGCTTTTCTTCATGTTGTATCTTTTTCAAATTCCACCACTTCTTTATCTTCCGTATCAATATGTCTTTCGTGGTACTTCTTTAATCTTTGTCCATTGATTTTAAAACTGACTCCATTCTTATCTGTGATTTCCATGGTCCCATATGGGTACGCATTTTTTTACCACATTTGGATCGTACCACCTTGACTTGAGCTTACACGGATGCATCTTGAATCTAGACTTAAATAGCAATACCATGTCTCCAACTTTGAAATTTTTGTCTCCCCGAAGCCTAGAGTCATACGATCCCTTAGTTCTTTCTTTGTAGATCTGGGTATTCTCGTATGCACCATCTCTTAATTCCATTAATTCGTTGAGTTCCATGAAACGGTTTTTTGTTGCTGCTGTGAGATCCATATTACATTGTTTTAACGCCCAATATGCTTTATGTTTGATCTCCACAAGAAAATGACAAGATTTTCCATAAACCAATCTAAAGGGGGTACATCCTGTGGGTGTTTTGTAGGCAGGTCTGAATGCCCATAATGTATCATCCAATTTTTCAGACCAATTCTTCGGATTATATCCAACTGATCTCTTCAGAATACGTCTAATAGCTCCGTTGGTCAGTTCAGTCTACCCATTAGTTTGAGGGTGATATGTTGTTGACAACTTATGGGTTACTTCGTACTTTTGTAAGGCTTTTTCTAATTGAGAGTTACAAAAATATGTCCCCCGATCACTAATTAACGCTTTAGGAACTCCAAACCTTGCAAATAGCCTTCTTAAAAATTTAATTACAATGCGAGCATCGTTCGTAGGAAGTGCTTGAGCTTCAACCCATTTTGATAAGTAAACAACCGCCACTAAGATGTATTTATTACCTTTTGAGTTGGGAAAGGGTCCCATAAAGTCTAGCCCTATACGTCAAATACATCACATACCTGAATATTGTTCTGAGGCATCTCACTTCTTGATGATATGTTTCTTGATCTCTAACATGCATCACATCTCATCACGTAATCTTTGGCATCTTTAAAGATACTAGGCCAGAAGAATCCAGATTCGTAAACTTTCCTTCAAGGCACCGACGCACTATGATGACCCCAGTTGGTCCAGAATGACAATGTGCCAAAATTTTAAGGATTTCATTTCTAGCAACACATCGTCTCATTATATTGTCCAGGCATAGCTTGAATGCGTACGGTTCATCCCAAAAGTAATTCTTCACTTGAGAGAAAAATCTTCTTCTTTTTTCAGCTGTCCAATTCGGAGGCACAATTTTTCCGACGAGATAGTTAACATAATCTACATACCATGGTTCATCGTTATTAAGCTCAGTTTTCAATACCATAAGATGTTCGTCAGGAAATTCATCAGCGATTTCCTCTTCCATGAATGTTTCTAAGTCTGGGTTCTCAAGTCTTGACAAATGATCCGCAGCTAAGTTTTCAGCCCTTCTTTTATCCTCAATCTCGATGTCAAACCCTTGAAGAAGTAGAACCCACCTTATGAGCCTATTGAAAGGCTAATTTGATTCCTTGATTATTATTGATAACAACTATCCTATATATGGGATACAAGAGAATATTCTGGAATGATTACCATGGGCTTAGGCCCAATACAAATTAATGAATAATAAATGTCTTGACTAATAAATGTCTTGACTTGACTTGAATGTTTGAATGTAGACTTGACTTTCAATGTTGACTAATACGCCCCCGCAATTAGAGCGGGAGGAGGCCGTACGCTCAAACTGGAGTGAAAATCTTCAAACAAAGCTGAGGGAAGACCTTTAGTGAAGATATCAGCATACTGAAAACGAGATGGAACATGAAGAACCCGAACATGACCAGCTTTAACCATATCACGAACAAAGTGTATATCAATTTCAATATGTTTGGTGCGTTGGTGTTGAACCAGGTTGGCTGACATATAAACTGCACTAATGTTATCATAGTAAAGCAGAGTAGCTGTCAAAAGAGGAGAGCGTAACTCACGAAGGAGATTACGAATCTATGCAGTTTCTGTAACAACATTAGCAACACCCCGGTATTCCGCTTCAGCACTAGAGCAAGAGATGGTGTGTTGTCATTTAGCAGACCACGACAAAGGTTATCACCTAGAAACATACAATAACCGGAAGTAGACCTGCGGGTGGAAGGGCAACCTGCCCAATCAACATCAATGTACCCAACTAAAGATGTAGTAGTGGAAGCATATAACTAAAGACCAAGCTCCAAGGTGCCCTGAACATAGTGCAGGATACGTTTAAGAGCAGCAAAGTGCGGCTCCCTCGGATCATGCATATAGAAACAAACCTGTTGAACTGCATAGGACAAATCCGGGCGAGTAAAGGTAAGATACTGGAGCCCCCCCTGCAAGACTACGGTATAAAGTAGGATCCTGAACAAGAACGCCGTCCGGACCCAATTTGGAGTCAGTGTCAATTGGTGTCTGAGACGGGTTACAATTAACCATATGAGCTCGCTCAAAAAGCTGACGAGCATAGTTTTTTGAGACAAAAATAACCTTGTAGGATGACGAATAGCAGAGATGCCAAGAAAATAATTAAGTGCCCCGAGATCAGTCATATCAAACTCTTTATGCAAAGAGTCTACAATCCGCTGAAGTAGAACTAGAGAAGAAGCTGTGAGGATAATATCATCCACATATATAAGTAAATAAGCAACCTGAGAACCCTGTGTATATATAAACAATGAAGAATCACACCGACTAGGAGAAAAACCAGGTCGAGTGGCATAACTTGCAAACTGCTAGAACCAAGCACGAGGTGCCTGTTTCAAACCATACAAAGACCTCTGCAAAATACATACATGATTAGGGTAACGAGAGTCAACAAAACCAGGGGGCTAATGCATATACACTATCTCAGATAAATCACCTATCGGTTCCATGATCATTCATACAAACCTTAACAATGATGTGAAGAATCAAGATGCAGGAAAATAAAAACTTTATTGATGATTGAAAGAAAACCTTTTGGTGGCTAAAAACCCTAATAATAATATTGACTAACTAAACTGTCTAACCTAATTTTGACTAAACTAGGTGTATTTATACTAACAAGGTTATGCCCATTCTAGGCTTTTGTTGGGCTTTTCAGGCTTTTTCTTTGTCAGCCCAATTACATTAATAAACTTTAATTAATTAATCAACTAACGAGCTAGACTTTTGTCTTGTATCTTCGAGTGACCAAAGCTTCTTTGTTCGGATCCATTTATGTGAACCTAACAATCTCCCCCTAGATGAGGTCATGAGAAGTTGTTTGAAGCTCACTCGTGCTTGTCTCTTTAGCTCGTTGTTGATAGGGTACTTCACTTGTTGTGCTTTGGTAATTCAATCTTTAACACCTTGATCATGATCTTCAGAACTTGATGTGATGACTTGATCTTGATCTTTGACTTGTTTAAGCTTTACTTCTCTGAATTACTTTGTGATCTTCTTTCACTTTGACTTTGCCATACGCTGATCTTTAGTCTCACATGCTCATATCTGTTGGAATCTGGAAAGCTTTGATGATGTATCTTCTTCTAATCTCCATAACGTTTAGCATTTGAAGAAGACATTGATTTTCAGAGATTGTGCGGAAGCTTTGTATGTAAACTTTCTTGATTTCTTCAGATATGTGAGTAAGGATATGAGCATGTCTTGCATCGGATACTTTGAGTCGTCATTCGCTATGATAGAACAATTTAGTCACCAACAAAAACATTTTGTTATGTAAAATCCACTTAATGTGTTCTAGAAAAACATTTTGTGAACACACAAAGGTTTTATATTTTGAAGGGACCGAGTATAGACGATACTCAATCTGGTCGGTTACATTAACCTCTGATTCCGTGAGGATCAATGATTACAGTATGAATACTGCACCTGTGATCAGATAGATTCATTAAAAGAACCTTCTTGACAGGTTTTCCGGCACGTGACAAGCTAGTTCCTCTAATACCTAAGTATCAGATTCCCTAATGTTCGCCGTTCTCTAGACCAGATGTCCGAAGACTAACACACTATAAGTATTTCTACTAATAGAATGGTAAAGAGTGAGTCAGTACAGTTACTATCTGCTGACTATACCGTATAATTCCTTTTTCAGCGTTTTACTTCTTAATACAATTAAGTACCGTAGAAGGCCTGTGGCAAAAATGATTTGAAAAACATTCGATGTGCTTATAAAATTTGTTTGGGGCACAAACGAAAGTTTAAATCAGAATGCTTCTGATGATGTTTTGAAATATATCCCGAAAGATATGCAGTGCCTTGGGAAATCCAAACTTGTACAAGTACATTTATGGAAATCCACTTCACTAGTGGGCGCAGTCCGAAGACCAGGCATGAGCATTCATACGAATACCCTGGTGGTACAACATCTCTTTCCTCAGCATTCCATAAGATCACTTTCACGAACATGAAACAAAAGATTCTTTGTCATTTATCAAGATACTTGTGTATAACACAAACTTTTGTAGGATCCCTAGATCATTCCATAGATGAATCACAAGATCAATGGCAATAAAAGATTAAACATTAAAGAACTTTTGATTGAAAGAAACAAAGAGAGGCTACAAACCCTTAAGATGAAAAATATAAAATGGAGAAGCTAACCTAATTTTGACTAAACTAGGTGTATTTATACTAATAAGGATTTGCCTTTGAGGGCTTTCTTTTTGGGCTTTTTACATCTTGGCCCGTATACATAATAAACATTAATTAACATTGACTTTCGAGCTAGACTTTTGTCTTGTATCTTCGAGTGACCGAAGCTTCTTTGTTCAGGACCATTTATGTGATCCTAACAGATCATCCCCTAGATGATGTCCATGAGAAGCTCAACTCGTGCCATAGTCCTCTTTAGCCATTGTTGATAGGTACTTCACTTGTGTGCTTCGGTAATTCAATCTTTAACAACCTTGATCATGATCTTCAAAACTTGGATGTGATGACTTGATCCTTGATCTTTGATTTGTTTAAGCTTTACTTTCCCTGAATTACTTTGTGATCCTGTCTTTTACTTTGACTTTGCCATACCTGATCCTTAGTCTCACATTGCCCATATCTGGTTGGAATCTTTGAAAGCTTTGATGATTTTATCTTCTTCCAATCAGTATAACATTTAGTATTTGAAGAAGAAATTTATTTTTCAGAGTTATGTGCGGTGAAGCTTTGTAATGTAAACTTTCTTGATTTCTTCAGATATGTGAGTAAGGATATGAGCATGTCTTCATCCGGATACTTTGAGTCGTCTTCGCTATGATAGAACATTTAGTCACCACAAAAACATTTTGTTTAGTAAAATCCACTTAATGTGTTTCTAGAAAAACATTTAGAGAACACACAAGTTTTAAATTGTGAAGGGGACCCGAGTATAGACGATACTCAATCTGTCGGTTACATTTCCTCTGATTCCGTGAGATCAATGATTACCGAATGAATACTGCATCCTGTGAACAGATAGATATCAATCAAAGAGTCCTTCTTGACAGGTTTTTTCCGGCACGTGACAAGCTAGAACCTCTAATACCTAAGTATCAGCTTCCCTAATGTATCGCCGTTCTCTTGACCAGATGTCCGAAGACTAACACACTATAATTTAATTTCTACAAATAGAATGTAAAAGTGAGTCAGTACATTACTATCTGCTGACAATACCGTACAATCTTTTTTTAGCGTTTACTATTAATACAATTAAGTACCGTAGAAAAGCTGTAGGCAAAAATGATTTGAAAAAACATTCGATGTGCTTGTGAAAATTTGTTTGAGGCACAAACGAAAGTTTTAAATCAGAATGCTTCTGATGATGTTTTGAAATATATCCCGAACGATAATGAATGCCTTGGGACAATCCAAACTTGAACAAGTACATATATGGAAATCCACTTCCACAAGTGGCGCAGTCCGAAAAGGACCAAGGCAAGCATTCATACGAATACCCTGGTGGTACAACATCTCTTTCCTCAGCATTCCTTAAGATCACTTTCACGAACATGAAACAAAAGATTCTTTGTCATTTATCAAGATACGTGTGTATAACACAAACTTTTGGTACCTTGACATTTTTGATCATATTAACACTTATGCTCCCCCTACACATGTGCGTCGATAATCGAAAGATGTTTAGCACATGCATGGATAGGACTTTAGCATTTTAGAATCAATTGAATCATTAATTATCCATTTTATATGTTTAAGTCACATTCTCTCCCCCGATCAAAAGTATGAAACTTGTGAATGGTTTTGATCTAGAATGGACTTAAAATGTATCAATCTCCCCCTCAACGTATGAGGTGAGGTGAAATAGCACAAATATCAAGTGAGCAATTGAAACAAGACCTTTAGAATACCTAGACAGGAATGATACTGCAATCTGTCTTGAAGTTGTAAGCGGTTGGTCGTGTCAATCTTGCAGCAATAGAATCAGCAACAGGACGTTCTTTTGACCTGCACAACTGTTAGTATACTGATTCTCCCCCTCAAACAATGACCCGTGTCAATGTTTGATTTGGTTAACCCGAACATGTTTGATAAAACAAGTTGTTTATGAGAAAAATGGTTCGGGGCTTAGACAACTTCTTGTCTGTGGAAGAAATAATGCACTGAAACGTACATTAAATCTCTGGGTTAAGACCGGGTTACAGTCGGAAATAACTGCAAGCCATTTATCTAATTTTTTTTTTTTTAAATATACACAATGATACAATGCTTTAGCATTCAAAAATACCAGATAACCCCTTGGAACCAGCCTTTCCGATCACTAAGTTTTGCAATCATGAACCTAGAAGATCATAGTAACTTTGGAACAAGAACTAACGCTCGGGGTAAGTTCTAATGATCAACAATGGGTTTCCCTATCCTAGTTAAAGGAGCAGTTAACGTCATACACGTCGAAAGTGTCTTCCAAGTGGGTTACACACAGAGCATTTAACACTACCAACAACCTTTCCAATTGTCTCCAAGCTGACTAGTAGTGTTCACATTATGATATTCTGATGCGTTCCAAAACTTCTTATTATGATTTCACACTATGTTTGTGCCTGGGGGTTTAGGTATTCAAGACTTCAAAGACGAATCACAAATTGATTATGAAATCAACAACATTCAACTTCCCTATTGTGATATGCAGCTCTCCTCGTGTTCACACTTTTATTTGGGCAAGAATATGATGGTTTCGATGTGGCACTTTGGCATAGGATTGCGAGATTCAGTTGGCTAGATTGGTTCTTTGTAACAGATCACAGGAACATTAGGCTTTGTTTGAGTTTGCACTGGTGTATTCTGTGTGGGTCTATTTGAAGTCTTGGGAGGTTCCTGAAAAGTAACATGCCTTTTCCTAGGCAACGGGGTTGGTTTTACCCCAGTGCTCTTTTTGGAGTTTGAATGTACCATTGAACTGTTGGTTATACATCCCTGAAGCAAGCCACTTTGGGTTTCTTAGAGTTGAAGGTCCACTACTTGTTTTACCAGTCACTTGGGCTTTCAGCTTGGTATTTTCAGCAGTGAAGGCACTAAGCTTTTCAGTGTACGCAGTACGTGAGTGAGTATTCGCCTTTGACAGTTCATCATACCTTCTTTTCAGACTCACGTTTTCTACCTTAAGGCCATCTAGCTGAATCCTAAGGGAGGTAATCGTATCTTTCAACTGAATTCTGTCAGTTTCTAATGCCTGTTGGGTCCACAACTACCTTCAGTTGAACCTAATCATTCAGCAACCTTCATGGATTTGATCTGAGCATCTAAATTCCTCATAGTGTCATCTTTCCCTTTGAAGCTGTTGTTCTTAAACTTGTTAATTTCAAAAATTGCATTGGAGGCACTAGAAGTGTCTATGCACTGTTTATAGTTCTGAAATTTAAGTTGTAAACTAACATAATTCTGTTCGAGAAATGCAAAACGTTTCTCAGATTCAGAAATTAGCTGTTTCTGTTTTGAAATCTCAGCTTCAAGTTCAAGAACTTTAGTGTGTTCCCTATCGCATGCAGATCTAAGATCTTCGCAAAGGCAATTCGAACTAGGGGGCACAACAATATCGGAAGTAAGCACAATAGAGCAGATATCTTTTTCTAAACACTCAGCAATTAAGCAGTCATTTTTGATCAAAAGATTTTTCTTCTCTATGGTCAGGTTCTTGTTATCAAGAACACATTGTTCATACTCCGCGTCCAAGTCATCAAAAATCTGTTCAAATTCTCTTATCTCTTTGAAAAATGTATCATTAGCAACTTGGATATGTTTTTTGAAATGGTCGTAAAATGGTACCAGTTGTTGTTCAACAAACTGTTTTGCATAATCAAAACACCATTCAGAAACATAAAGTCCAGTTTTTATGTGTTGTTCTTTCTTTTATGATACCCTTTCAAAATGTAGGAAAAAACTAGCATTTAACGTTTCGAAGACTGGCCAGAACTTGACTTGGAGGTCGACTTTTATGAACGTAGGGAGTGACAGGTCTATTTGGGTTACTAGTTTGACTAGCACGTTCATTGGCAGGAAGCCAATACGCCTGTTCACGGGACAGTTCCTGTTGAGGAACAAACATAAGAGCATTTAGCTTCTCATAAACCATACGCGGGTCCGAACATCCCTGGTTTTTCGAGTTCATCTTTTTCATGCTAACAACTTGGTGAAAACCAAACCTCTTCACTATCCCATATACTAACGGATTGTGATAGGATGCAAAACGGGTATCAACAACATACAAAGCAGTTGGGCACGTCTTAGCCATATAACCAAGACCAGGTTTACGGTTACCTAGTAGGGCCATGTGCAAGTCAGACAGTTGCGGCTTTAGGTTTCTTAGAAAGCATAGGAATAGTTTGTGTTGGCAATGTTTAAATCTTTGCAACAAATCTCGTGCAACTTTGTTAGCATTCTTTAAACAAAAGCATTTTTTAAACAAACTATTTCATCTAGATAACTATCTGCTAGATCCTTTTTCTCAGATAAAATCTTTTCCTTTTCAGATTGTAAAAATGCAATTGATTTTTCTTTTCCTGAAAGAGTGGATTTAAGCAAATCGTTTTCTTGCACAAGTTCAGCGTTACGCTTATTACGCTGAATCACTAGGGCTTGTTCCTGTCTAACTTTGTTTTCAAGATCAAGTTTGACCTTGTGGGTATCTAGACGACATATTTCTTGCTTGCATTGAAGAAGCTCATTTTTTAAGGTCTCGATTTCCAAACATTTTTCTTGGTTAACCTTAGCATGTCCGTCTAGTTGGGTTTGCAAGTCAGTTAAGATGGCAATCATAGAAACTTTATCAGATGTGTCAGCAGATACCTCAGTTGGAACATTTTGGGCTTCGGTGTCAAGAAGATACTGATGATACGGGATCGTATTGTCATCAATCTCAGTCTCAGCATCGGAGTCTAAATGTTCTTCCTGGTGCATCTCCTGACTCAACTGATAATCCACATTATCAAAGATTTGATTGTCATTGGAGTGTACCTCATTGACTGGATTGTTGGTTGCACTAGTGGATGACAAGTTGGCCATGAAAGCGACAGCAGCATTGGGGCCTTCATCCACGTCTGAGTCATATGCATCCTCATGATTGGCTTGAAACATGTTTGTTGTAGTCAGTGCCTGAGGTTGATCATAAGGTGCGGTGCATTCCACATCAGCGAGGAATGCTTCAGCTTCAGCATCTAACACATCTCCTTTCTCTTTAGCTTCCATCAGTAAAGCTTTATCTTTGAAGTACTGAGAGTCCATCTTTCTCTTGGGTTCTTTACACTGCCTAGCAACATGTCCTTCTCCTCTGCAGTTGTAACATATCACCTTCTTGCCTCGAGCACCTGTATTACCAACATTACCTGGAGCCTTCCTCTGAACTGGTTCAGTAACAATGTGACCATCATGCACCGTAGCATGAGTCCTTGAGTTGGAGGAAGTCCGGAGCTGGTTGTTGGTGGGTGGAAACTGCTTTTGGAAACCACTTAAGAGATTAGCAATCTGAGTCATAGTGGCCATCAAAGCGTCATTCGGAGACTGAGCAGTAGGTTGAGGACTAGGAGTTGAGGGTGATGAAAGAGCAGGTGCAGATGTGGTGTGAGCAACATAGGCCAGTGGATCAACAATACTTGTAGACTGCTCCTGTTTCTTGAGAGTCTTTTTGGCATGAGGCTCGTAGGCTTTGAGATGAGTATAGATCTGAACATAAGGTGTGGTTGAGATATCCATGTTCTGTTTGACATTAGTCACATACTTACCCCAATAGGCTGGAAGATTGTTGACAAATTTAGTGTTCATCTGATGAGTAGGGATTTCGAGCTGAGTAATCTTCATGTCATTCACAAGCTTGTGGAAACGCACAAAGTAGTCATGAATGGACTCGTTTCCAATGGCACGAAAGCGTTCGTACTCATCAAACAGATCTTCCTTCCGTTGTTGTAGAGTTCTTCCCGATCCTTGCATAAGTAGTTCTACATTGTTCCAAATCTCCTGAGCAGTGCTTGTCTGATTGAGTATGTTGAAGATGTGTCGGGGAAGACCTTGACTGAGGATGATTTCAGCTTGAGTATCAGCCATTTCGAGCTTGTTTTCTTCGTCATTGAACTCAGAATCAAGCTTTTTCCTCGGTGCGGGCACAATAGTAGAACCAGTAGGTGGAGGATCTGTGACCATCGGGTGAGGTGTAGGTCCATTCTGAATGGATTTCCATATAAGCTTCCCATTTGGTTTCCCTCGAATGTACCTTTGTATGCGAATTTTCCATGAATCGTAATCATCTTCAACTAACATTGGTGGACGGGTATCGGTACCAGCTGCATTTGTTTCTTCATTGGTTGCCATTGATTAACTTTGTTTATGAATGATCTGATCTTAAGTGACTGTTGATTGATGACTTGGTGTGAGGTTTATGATTTTCGGGTAAATTTTGAAACAGTAAAATGCTGTTTTGAGGGCCTAAATGACTCCGAATGGCCAAAAAATGACAGGGCTCTCGCTCAAAGAGGAAGAGTCTTGACCGTTGGGCCGTTTCCGAGCTGGTATAAAAATTTCGGAACAATCCGACACAAAAATTATTTTTGCGGCTAAACAGTATTTTGCGGCAAAGCAAGCAAAACGCAACCTTTTTATGAGCCAAATCGCAACAATGCTTGTTAAAACGCAATGAACTTTGTCAAAACGCAATGAGGTTGTGGTCAAAAACGCAATGGAGTTGTCAAAACGCAATGACACTTGTGGTCAAAACGCAATGGGAATCGTCAAAACGCAACCTGTATATCAAAACGCAATACTTTGGTGCTCAAAACGCAATGCCTTGATCAAAACGCAATGGATAATTTTTTTTGCCAGCGTAACGTTTAGTCAAAACGCAAGAGTGGTCTTCAAAACGCAACCTGTATATCAAAACGCAACCCTATATGCTCAAAACGCAACCTGAATTCTCAAAACGCAATGTTTTTTTTCTTTTCAAAACGCAATATGTAATAAATTTTGGCAGCGTAGCGTTTTAGACAAAACGCAATCTTAATCTTCAAAACGCAACCTGTAAGCTCAAAACGCAACATGAAAATCCTCAAAACGCAACATGAAGATCCTCAAAACGCAACATGAAGATCCTCAAAACGCAACGAAGAAAAATTCTTCTTCTTGCTTTTCTGCTTTATTTTTTTTATATTCGAACCAAAATAAATCAAAGCACACCCTCTTTTTTGATATTCGGTTTTAAAAAAAAACAAAACAAACAATCACGTTTTGTTATGAATTCGATTCTGATCACAAACTAACAATCACTTTTGGCTCTTGATACCAATTGTAGGATCCCTAGATCATTCCATGAATTAATCACAATATCAATAGCACAAAAGATTAAACATTAAAGAACTTTTTGATTGAAAGAAACAAGAGTTGCTACAAACCCTAAAGATGAAAAGTATTTGTGGAGTAGCTAACCTAAAAAAGAAAGGAAAAACGGCTTTATATAGCCTTACAATGAGGCCTAAAGAGGCCGGCCCCTATGGGCTTTGAATGGGCCATTTCGGGCTTTTTCAATAAATGCCCAATTACATAATATTACACGCTTAAACGAGCTAGACTTTTGTCTTGTATCTTCGAGTGACCGAAGCTTCTTTGTTCGGGTCTATTTATGTGATCCTAACACAATGAGAACGAGATTACAAAGGAGGCACACTAGCCTCCTATGAAAAAACCCACAAAATAAGATATGATTCCAATTTTTGATAACCACATTAACATACCAAACATTAACAATGATTCCATCTATCATTCTCCCATTCCCATAGGCTCATACCAAACGCCACCCTAAATCTTAGTACATAATGAGTCTCACATATGTATACGTAGTATGCAAGACCCAAGAAATTATTGGGTCACAACCCCACATCCATTATCACATGTAACACAAAGTATCATCTAAAAAAGATTACTTATACTCAATCATTAAATGTTAACTACTTTTTTTGTTAGGGTACTCGCGCGTTACGGTGGTGGGTATCCTGTGACGATTGATTGGAGAAATGGACCTCAGTTCACCTGTTTGTATCGGTTCGACGGGTCCTCTCCGATTCGTTTTCGGACGTCTTTTATTAGCTAGCTGAACCAATGGCGACTTCGGTTCCCGGTTGAGCCTGTTGGTCCGGTCCGGTTTTCAAAACTATATGTACCATCAATTTGTTAACATATAACTGTATAAAGCTTTGTGTATTTTATTAGTTTGTACAATGTGTATACTAACATATACTTTTTCATTTTAAGGGTGTTTTAAAAATAACATTAATTAGTGTGTTTAATTGGTTTATACTTTAGATTATACTGTAGCTTGTTTAGATTCTACATTGTGAAAATATTATTGTACTTTTGAGTAATGAGGTATTTTAATTGGTTGTATTTTTTTGAACGACGGTATTATATAAAACTAGCAAAAGCTAGAAAACGAAACAATTACAATAACGAAGTATCATCAATAGGATTTGCTAATTGGTTGTATTTAATTATGTAGGTATGCTTTTAATTGGTTGTACAATGTGGATATATCATTGTACTTTTAAATAATTTGGTGTTTTAATAAGCGTATTAATTATGTATGAAAAAGTTGTATAGAATGCTTTCTGAAGGTTTGTAAAATGTGTAGATATGATTTTACATTTATGTAATGGGGTATTTTAATTAGAAGTATTAATTATGTTTGAAAATTGTCAAGTTTTAAATAATAATGTTTGTACATTATGCTTAAATGATTGTAACTTGAAAATTCAAGCTTTTTATTTTTATAATGCAAAGATACTTAATATATAGTATAGAGTTTAGATAAGTCTAACAATTTTTCTGTCAAATAAATTCCGCATGAGACTCGAACAAATACATTCTTGTCACCAAACCAGATCCCCATTCACATAATCCTAAACCAAAATCCCCAACTACATCCAATTGATTAATGAATCAATTGCTATGTGTTCATCAACATAAACCTATACGGCCGTCAACAACTGATTTGTATTTCATCTTTAATTTAGATATCAAACACCATCAACACTTTCAGATCCCAAATGATTTGGGGATTTGTTTGTTTTCATAAACCTTAATTTCTTAATCATTATTTTTTGTCGTCATCTGATCCCTATTCTCAAACCCTAATTTTTAAACCTTTTCTCAAACCCTAATTTTTCAAAACCTTTTTTCAATTTTCAATGGGAACCTTTCGCTCTAAGGAGGATGATGTTCAACAGATCTCTACTTTGGTATTCGTCACTAACTT